>JAMQGT020012823.1:0-135651 GCA_024447675.2 Pterophyllum scalare | reverse complement strand
TGAATTGCCTGAAGAGGAATAAAGTACAAGCAGTGGTACTGATTCGAAGTGCTCTGCTGCAGTGCATCAGACTGTAGGTCAATGAGTTCAAGTTGAACATCTCTGGGTGCATTATCCACTTTGCAAGTGAAGGCACAAGAAATTGTGCTCTCGCTGTTTTGAAGTCTTCAAATTGTCTTGAAAACTGACTATGCATTTCCTCACATGGATGAGTGGATGATCACCTGATGGTGTGACATCTTTCAGTGTTGGGATGCGGGTGGGAATGTTGTCTTCCATTTTCCTTGAGAGAAACTTTTTCATTAAAGCCTTGACCAGGTTTTACATTTCATGTGCAAAATGCCTCTTGCCTTGACCTAGGGGAAAACCAGGACATAAGATGAACTGCCATGCTTTTCTTCTCCCTCCAGTCGACAGTTATGGTTCTCACTTGGGGTGTGAGAGGTCCCGGCAATCCAGAACCAGCCACCAAAATGTGTTAACTCTTGGTTTCACCTGGACCAGGGCTGTAAAACCTTGCAGTTCTGAACAGTTCATTATCTCCGCCAAAGAGGTTATTTTTGGTAGTGTTTGCATGCAGGCATGTTGAACTGTTAAACTTTCATTAGGTCAAACTTTCCTACAATGTCTCATCTTCAAAACTATGCTTAAAATTTTACTGCCTTTGTTTGTATTGGCCACATTTAGGAAATGATACTGGCATATGACATTGGTAAATATCACATTAGAGTTTACATCCAAATATTATGTCACATTTGGCCTCTGATCTCACTTTCACATATTACATCTGCCTTCTTTCAAGTTGACCCCAAAATGTGTTACATCTTTAAAGAAAGTATTGCCAAGAGAAAGCAAAATACACTGCAGTATAATATTATTGTGTCTGGTAAGTGCACATCTGTCATGCTGCCCTTACTACAAAACGTCTTAAAATATGTTTAAAATGAACAAATCAAAATGAATACATACAAACTACAATTCTATTCCCTTAAAAGTAAATACTGTCCAGAATGCACTGCCTTGCTGGAGGTTTGCACTCTCGGAGTGCTTCTTGTTTGGCACCAACAGCAAATCGCATGGCCACTACCATCCAGTCTGCATCTGAGAGCTCTGGGAATCTTTAGTCTCACAAAACTCCCTGGTTTTTGGTCCTATATTTGTTTAGTCCTTTGCCCAGACTGAGCCATCTGTAGTCTCTATCAGCATTCTCAGTCTCATCCTCACCAAAAACGTGAAACAAACTGTGATCCAATGCTCTTTTCCTTATTTTAGTTGCAAAATCAACAACATGGTTAATTTGCACAAAACCTCAAGCAATGCCAGCAATAACCATGGGACTGCCAGCATTGATGTCACTCCCATGGTCAATTCAAAGTCTTTTTTTATTCCCTAGTTGATGATGAGCAACTGGACTGAGATGCATATCATAGCATTTGTCCAAACAAAGACAATAAACAGAAATTTTCCACTTTATCTCTCATTTGAAGCTCTGGATATTCTGTGATGTCCTTGTTCCATCTTGGAACACATTAGCACTGCAGAGTCCACCGTGCATGCTATGATAAACTCCCTCTCAACTTGTTTTTGCAATTTCATGGGATATTATGAAACTATTAGTCAAAACAGAAGCCTGTTCTGAAGACTCCCTAAAGTTTTCTTGTTTTCCCTGCCTTGTGTTTCCAGCACCTCTCCTCTGTCTGTTTTTTCTTGTCTTTTTTTATGAATCCCTCACCTGGCTCCCAGTTCTGCTCATCCTGCACACCATCCAGTAATCAGCTCATCACCCTTATCAGCCTGCTCACCTGACTTCCCATCATCTCACAGATAAGTACATATCTCTAGCCTGGCTTTCCAAACATTCCCCCACATTCTCAGGCCACTTTCAGTCTATTTAAGGAATTGTTTCTAATCTAGCGTTTAACCAGTCTAACCATCCTCTCTTGTGGCCTGTCACTTGTCTGTCCATGTCTCTGCATCCTCCCCTTTACCTCAGCTCCTCACACTAACTCAGTCCCCAGTCAAGCCAGCCTTTATCACCCAACTCCTCATCATCCCATCACCAGTGGATTCCCACTCCTCCCATCATCCAAAATAAAGGGTTTTCATTTGCAGAAACCCTGTATTTCTGTCCTGTGTTTGGATTCCAACAGAAACAAGCAACACTATTCCAACTATGGATGTGTGACGCTTAGTAAAGAGCCTTTTGCGTCTATTGCAGCTCATTTAATAATGCTTTGGATGTCTTCGATGGAATCAGGCTTTTTTGTATTTATCTGGTCACAACACAGCAGTTCAAGCTGTACAACTTAAAAGTCCAAGTTTTGTTAACAACTTGGTTCCAGTTCAACTTTTTTTCTTCAGTGGGTGTTGACATATTTCAAGTCAAGTAGCCAACCTACAAACATTTATCTTCGACTTGTGGTACACTGTTTTTTAACACAAACAATAGTTACATTCAATTCAATTCAATTCAATTTTATTTATATAGCGCCAAATCACAACAAACAGTTGCCTCAAGGCACTTTGTATTGTGGGTAAAGACCCTACAATAACACAGAAAACCCAACAGTCAAAACGACCCCCTATGAGCAAGCACTTGGCAACGGTGGGAAGGAAAAACTCCCTTTTAACAGGAAGAAACCTCCGGCAGAACCAGGCTCAGGGAGGGGCAGTCATCTGCTGTGACTGGTTGGGGCTGAGGGAAGAGAGCCAGAGATTAATAAGCTGGGTCAAGTGATGGCTTTTTAAGTAGCGGTTTAATTACAGCCACCTTGAAGGCCTGTGGTACATAGCCACCTAATAAAGACAGATTGATCATATTTAAGATTGAAGCATCAATAATTGGAAAGACTTCTTTGAACAGTCTAGTAGGAATGGGATCTAATAAACATGTTGATGGTTTGGAGGAAGTAACTATTGAAGTTAACTCCAAAAGGTCAACTGGAACGAAAGAGTCTAAACAAATACCAGCAGTGCTGAAAGCAGCCGAACATGAAGATAAATCTTGGAGATGGTTTTGAATAATTTTTTCTCTAATGTCTAAAATTTTATTTGTAAAGAAATCCATGAAGTCATTACTAGTTAAAGTGAAAGGAATACTCGGCTCTTTGTCAGCCTGGCTACAGTGCTGAAAACAACTTCAATTAATGATGAATAGTAAGATGTCCTAGCTTTACGGAGGGCTTTTTTATAGAGCAAAAAACTCTTTTTCCAGGCTAAATGAACATCACATCACATCATGTGAAAATGCACACAAAAACACAGTTAATGCTCAACTCTTGCTTTAAAGTTATTGAAACATTACTGAAGTTTGCAGATGTTTGATTTCTGTCTTCCCATTGACCTCAGAGGCCAATCGGAGACAGCCTGAGGGCTGGATGTGGTCAGGATAAAGGACTACTTGCTGCTGTGAGGCTGCGGTGCAGAGAACCCAAGCTCATCATTAACATAATTGTGTTTTCATCCTCTCTTTGCTCTCTGGTGAGGAGCAGGGCAGTATTTCTTATCTTGCTGACATTTCACAACAGCATAGCTGTGTCTGAGTGTGTGTGTAGTGAGAGAGAAGGCAGGGTTATGCATGAAGTCCTACGGTTCCTTGAGGCACAAATGCAGTCTTACTACTACCACTTTGTGAGGTCTGTGCGTAGCTGACAAAAATATTGCACTATATGCAAACACTAATTAACAAACAAATCACATTTTAAATATCTCTACTGGGTCATGAATACAGAATGTGAATATGGCTCTTTATTATCCTGTTAGCAACTGCAACCTTGCTACTTGTCTTGTTAAACCAGATTTCCCACTTGGGCTCTTTATTTGTGGATAGAGATGGTTGAGTCCTTGCATAATTTAATTACCTGATTTGGAAGTAAAATCTTCTGGTTTGCTCTTTTTACACGTCTTTCACAAAAGCCAAGCCTTTATCTGTCAACTGTGTCTAAGATCAAAACATCTGTTTATATTGTATATCCATTCCTTTACCTACTGTGTCAAGATTAACACGGTCCACAGTGGGCATTTTTGTGCAAGTGAAACAGTAACAGAAGATACTGAGAAGTTAGAAATGTATGAAGGGATGCACCGAGATGAAGGCAAACAGGTCATCACAGTCATGAGTTCTGACTCATGTCTCCTGAAGGCCTGTAAGCGATTTACTGAAGGCTTTCCAAACCTAAAATTTCTCTCATTACGTCATCATAATGCTGCATCCCCACACTGGTCTGGCCCTGGCCTGGATGTTGCATCCATTCTGTCATTTCATTACATCTGACAGGCTGTGGTTTACAAAAAAAAAGAGGGGTTAGATTTATACCACTGGCTTCCCCTTCTGTTCTGTTCATTAATCACTGCACCATAGAGGCTTTGGCAAAGCTTCCACCAGCTCTGAAATCACTGTCACAGAATTAGGGTCGAGGTCTTTTCTTACAACAGAATGACATCATTTTAGTTGCCCTTTGCCTTTGCTTTGAGGACACAGTAAGTTCAGTGTCTGGACATGACACTAAGTATTGCCATAGACTGTGTATACAAGACAGATGTCGCTTCCAAGTCAGAACGCTGCAAATCTCCAATCAGGCAGGGAGACCAGCTGCATGCTCGCTAGCTCAGCTGCTGTTGCTTATGTATCCTTCTTTGAGAGTGTCCTGCCTGGGCCATTGTAGAACCATCCCCTGGAGCCCTCTCATCTTCCTCTCTCATGGGGAATCTCCTGAATTTGACATGACCCTCAAGCTTTACCATTAATAATTGTAATACATGTACTAACAAGTGGAGAGTGTGTGCTGAGGAAATGGAAGGAATACGTTTGAGTTGATGAATGTAGAAAATGAGAGAGGGAAGAGGATGGATGAAGGACAGTCAGTGACTCACCAAGTGCAGAGGATTAGTAAGGAGGATGGTATGAAGATGTCAAGGAGAGGGGACAGTGGACTTTTTAACCAGATTGCTTAACATGATCTTGTAGAGTGAGAAGATGCCTGAGGAATGGAGAAGAAGTGCACTGGTACCAATTTTCAAGAACAAGGTGCAGAGTTGTAGTAAATACAGAGGAATAACGTTGATGAGCCATACCACGAGGCTATGGGAAAGAGTTGTTGAAGCTAGGTTAAGAGAAGTGACGATCAGTGATCAGCAGGATGGTTTCATGATGAGAAAGCACGCTACATATGTGATGTTGCTGTAACATAACTATATTACTGTATGAGGAAGTGAGGAGTGGCAGAGAAATATGTGAGAGTGGTGCAGGACAGTGGTGAGGTGTGCAGTAGGAGTGACCTCAGGTTGATGTCAGGCAGTAGTCTCCATTGACTGATATTTGCAAATGACACTGATCTGTAGTGAAAGAAAGGAGTAGGTAGAAGAGAGCCTAGACAGGTGGAGGTATGCTCTGGAGAGAAGAGGAATGGAAGCCATTAGAAGCAAGACAGAATATGTGTGTGAATGAGAGGGAGGCAGGTGTAACTGTGAACATTACGTGGGTGGAGATGAGCATTAGGGGTGATTTGTGACAGAAGGATTGCAGCAAGCATGAAAATGGGAGGTTTATAAAATGGTAGTGAGACCTGCTCTGATATATGGTTTGGAGACAGTGGCATTGACAAAAAAAAGACAGGAGGCTGAGCTGGAGGCAATGATGCTAAGATAGAATAGACAAGATTAGAAATGTGTACATCAGAGCAACAGCTCAGGTTATGCAGTTTGGAGCCAAGTTAGTGAGGCAAGACTGAGATGATTTGGACATGTGCAGAGCAGGGACAATGGATATATTGGACAAAGGATGTTGAAGATGGATCTGCCAGGCTGGAGGAAAAGAGGAAGACCACAGAGAAGACCTGCAGAGGGTTAGTGTGACAGGAGGATGCAAGGGAGAGGGTCAGATGGAGACAGATGATCTGCCGTGGTGAACCCTAAAGGGACATGCTGAAAGAAGAATTATAATACATGCATCTGTAATTACAATTCAACCCATTTGTCACCACAACCTGGCAACCTTCGAGCTGATTTATGGGATGTACACATGGCTAATCGCTGTACAGACAGGCAGACCAGTTGCCTGCTTGCTCGCTTAGCTGCTGCTGCTGCTTTGCCACTTCAGTCTTCTTTACTACAAAGGTGCAGTCAAGCTATATATGCAACATTGGTAGTTTCTAAACAGTAAGAAGGCAAAATGCTCCAAAGGTTTGAAGACAGGACTTCATGGTGGCCACATCCATTTTTATGGTCAGTTCATAACAGCTCAGTACACAAACGAATTCTAGCCGCTTCTTAAAACATCAAGAAAGTGGTATGGACAGTAAAGATTATAAGTACAACCGAAAGTAGATCTAAATCAAACCTGTTCTCTCTGATGGGTAAAACATATCCAAATAAAGACTATCATATTTTATATATTAAAAATGTGCACCTGATTGTGAGTGTTTCTATTCATTTTCTTTTTGCTAACATACCAAGGGCCTGCTGAGAGTAATCACCTGAAAGTCTAATTGATCAATCCCCTCCTAAACTGAATCAGACAGACCCTGACACATCTTGTGCCTAGACGACCATTTAAACAATTAACCATTAAAGAAGTGGTCCTTGCTGTTTGATGTTGTGCCACTGCTCTTTTCCCCTGAAGCATGATAAGAATAATAATATATCTGATAAAAATGTTAATTTCTTCTGACATGAGGAGTCCTTTTTAAAGGCAAGGTGGAGTGCTGCTTTTATCCTATATGTATTAGAAGACATTTTCAGAATAAAATGATTCTACTTTTATCACCGGACTAACTGACAGAAGGAAAAAGAAAAAAAGATCTGCCTTTTGAGTTTCTTTGTTTTCCCTCTGAGAAAAATCTGAAGTGCCAGTCATGACAAACCTGGTTTTGCCATAGTGTCGTGGTTTACACATTCGCCTAACAAGAGAAAAATCCCCAGTTTGTTCCCAGGAGGAGACACAAATCCTTCAGGCATAAAAGAATTTGCTGAATTGTAAAAATGTGCCAACTCTGCCAACTGCAGAGCTACCTGCCATGTTGCCCCCTTGTGAATAAGGGAGACGCCCAAGAGTAGCTCTCTTTCTTCCTTTTATTTATTTATTTTTGTGTGATTTTGGTCCAAGCTTTCCATTTGGCACATGTAAAATGTATGAACCGCTTATTACAGCCAAAGTGTCCGTTTTGGAACTTTTGTGAAAAATTACAGAAAAATACAAGTTGAAAAGACTGCTCGGAGAGCCAGACTCTGACGCGAGTTTGCCGACAGCTTTCTTCTGTTGGGTTTGTTTCGGCTCTACTTTCTGGTGTGTGGTTCTCAAGAAAAAGATTTGTCACGGCTTACATCACTCATCCAGCAAAATCTATGCAGAAGGTTAGCTTTGCCAAAGATGGGCCTTTTCTGCTGGTTCTGTTCACTGCATTGTGAAGTCAAGAAGGTGAATATTACAATTATTATTAGTTTATTATATTATTATCATTATTAATATTAATTGCATTGGCAGGGGAAAACAAGCAGCTGACATGCGTGTGTGTGTGTGTGTGTACATGCGCACATCTGGAGTTGGAGGTGAATGTCATGTCACACTAGAAGTGACAGAACCAAAGGTTCACGTGCTGCATGAGTAATGGAAAGGTTCGTGCCACCAACGATGCACATCAAGCCCTCAGAGCATGATGACTCTTATCATTAAACTCATTTCTGGCTCCTGTGACCTTTCAACAGTTCCAGAGTCAACCACGAACCTTAACCTCTGCAGAACTGCAGCAGAGGAAACCAGCTCTTCCTTGCATATGAGATATGCTGCAGACGATTTAAGTAGAGAAATCCTGCCAAATCAGCGAACAACTCTCAGGATGCAGGAGTGGATCAGTCACTGTTGAATCAAGAATGTCTGTTTCCAGTTTGGTTCAGTTTTGTCACTCAAGCATGTATCGTGTGCCTCAGCAGCATCACAGGCCCGTGTTTTCTCTGATAGAACCCCTGCACAAGAATGCCAAAGTGTCAAACTAGCTGGCAGAAATGCCACGAGACCCAATACTGCAATAACAAGTAAATGCAAAAATGTAACAAAAAAATGAAAATGTGATGCTGCCTGTTTGTTCTCGTGGTGACATCCCTGCTGAGGTGGAATATTTAGTTGTTTGAAAACCAAATATTTTTCTCAGGGGTTGGTGGATAATAATGTGAAACATAACTCCCAAGTGTTGCTCCATGTCCACCTCAATTTCTTTAAGGTCAACATATTAAAAAAAAAAAAAAAAAAAACTAACACTGGCAGCTTGTTGTATTTCCCTCAGGGTACTTAAGTTTCTAAGACAACGATCTTAAAACCTTGTTTTTGCTTAATCTCTGCTTCCCCTGTTGCCGTCATGAAGAAATGCACTTTGGATTGTTTGAGTGTATTAAAAAGGTCATCAATTGTATACTACTAACAATAATATAAAAAAACAAACTTGTATACAGTGAAGTGAAATATGTGTGATTGGAGGCGTTTGATGTCGAGCTGCAAATTGCAGGGTACAATCCGATTTAAAAAAAGTTATTTGTGAAACACCAGCCGAGCCTATAATCTACCGGTCTAATATGTGGTGTCTTTAAACAACATGGACGTGGTTTTTGCAGTTTTCACAAATATAGACCATAAAGAATGTGTCATCCTCCACCCAGCACAAACCCCAGGCTGCAAATGCTTGTGTTATTTAATAGCTTCTTCCGTTTCCTGATGCTTCTATGACTTTAAATTTTTTTTTTAATCATTGTGCATATTTTAAATTGCAATAAACATGACTGCTTAGATATGTGAAAGATAACTGATGTCATTTTGATAATTTCAAAAGCATTTTTATTGTCTACAATATGCAAAGATGAAAAGATGTCTAAATATTATTAGTGCTCTAACGGTCTTACTACAGTTTTTCTATTAAAAAATAACTTCATTTAGAACTAACTCTCAAGGACCTACAATGGCACTTTATTCTCTGCAGTTTGCTGCTACACTATGCTTATGTTAAAGTCACAGTCTCTCTGTGTGTGCTCCAATTCTGGATTCTCTTTTATGCCAGTCTGGTCAAATATGCATGTTCCTGCATGGTCCTCCCTCCCTTTGAAACTTCAGAATGCAGGTCCAATGAATACTATGTCATTTATCTAATTATGTGCAATAATTTCAGCTCAGTGGAGAGTCTCTAATGCATTTTTGCTCTTCATTTAATAAAGGCTCTTTAAAAGCCTTTATTTAATCTGGCAGTAATAATAATAATTAACAGACAAGATACTTTTGTGATTATCCTTGGCACAATCTGGGTTTTTTTTGGTCTTTTTTGTAAATGACAAATATTTAAGTTGGAAAATAATTCCACTATAAAACCTATTTTATTCAGTAAAACAAAAATGATAATTTTATACAAATGTCCTATCCATTTTCTTCCACTTATCTAAACCAGTATACATGGAATAATACTGCGATTGATCAGGTCACAAAATAAGTTGTAGTTATTTAAATGGCTATTCCAGACAGCTAATTTCTGCTTATGTTCAGTCAGACCTAAAGCCAATATTTAAAATTATTCATATAATAATAAGGTTGTAGGGCACTTGCGCCATCTGTCCCGATATGCACTTCCTGAAATCTCTACAAAGGAGGTGAGGAGTGCAAAGTTATCATGTCTCATAAAACAATCAAAGTCACATTAATGGGAAATATGAAAGTAGGAAATAAAAGTTATTTTTTAATTGATGAGATGTGCATACCGATCACCTCTCTAGGTTAAATGGACTCTGCTTCTTGACTAATTAATTAATGAATTGCTGCTGCTCCTCTAAAGCTCTTAACACACCATCTGACATCATTTAAAATCTGGCTCGCTCTCAGCGCATCAGGACAGAGAAGGGGGTGAAAACTGAGGATGAAGCTCATTTCCAGTATCTCTCCAGCTGAGAATGTAAAAGCAGAGGGCTTTGTTGCATTCATGGGAAAATATAAAAGTGTGATAACACATTCTATAATGACAAAAGTGTAAGTGGAGGACGTTTTGATAACATCACCTGCCTTTGCCTGGGTGGTGCTGATCCCTGGATGCTAATAGATTCCATGTTGGCGTGAAGAACAGTGGCAAGAGCAATCAAAGAACAAATCAGTGGCACAAGGAAAAAAAACAAACAAAAAAAAAACAGTGTCCTTCCAGACATTTATCTCAGACTGGTCTTTGGGGAAGTGAAAAGTTGGATTGTTGGCATCCAATACATGTGCAGACAACAACAGCCAAGCTATTATTAGAAGAGCGAAATGATCAGAGTGCTACAGCACTTCTGTCTGGCTATAAAGCTGCAACATGAAATGGAATCTGTGATAGCAATAAGGAATACTGAACAAGGTTCCCATTGTAAAACCTCAGAGTGCCTCTATTTTTTTTACATTACTGGAACCAAAGGAGTATGATGAGCTGCTTCACTATGTACATTTGCACTGAACTGCTAAGTATGCTTATCTCATCTTTTTTTTAATCTGTGTTATCAAAATAGCATAACTTCTTCATGGCAACTTTGCTGCACGAGCAAAAAAGATGGAATAAAAGTAAAAGAAAGAACAAACAGAAACAAATGATCCACATTTCAAAAACCGAGGGGCACGTGTAGAAGAAAGTTAGAACCATTCTTTCATATTGTTGCACATCCTATGTGAACACTGACTATATAAATGTGACTATATTAGACATCCATGTGATAATTAGAACAAATGCAGTTATTAGCTTTAGAGCAGCTGCTGTCTGTGATTTGTGATGACACTGAAAATGAATCTGCACAGCTAGCTAATATACCAGCATCACACTCAGACACCTCATTAAGGTCAATTACATGTAGGTGAATGTAATTATGGACCACAGAGGGCAGTTTTTAGTGGCTCCCTCACCTTTAGATAGTCTTTTCATTTGCCTTCATTTATTCTGGTATGAAACTAATCTGCTTAAGAGAAAAATGCCATCTTTTGTCAAACCCAGTAAATCCAGGAGCGGATCAGAATCACCTCCTTAAAAATGCATTATTAGTGCCCTTCCAGCTCAGTCACATGTTCACCCTTTATATTTTGTAACTCTGGTGCAGGTTCAGACTGTGCTGCTCTCCACCTACCTGCATTCTCAACTAGTAGTGCCACCTCAGGCGGTTCTGCTTTCCATTCACCTTTCCGCTCAGCTAAAAATTCCATAGCCTAGCCCTAGGCTATATTTGGTTTGTCCACTAGTTCAGTAAAGTTTGCTATCCAGTGGGTCAGCCATTTTGAAGTGCTGTAAATTTCATCCGCTATATAGTGCCCTACAAAAACACACACGACACATTAAAAAGTAGCATAGAGAAGTCATTGACCAAGACCATTATAAACTGAGCTAATGAGATTCTTCTACTCATTGAGAGTGCCTGGTGGGTACAGTATAATTTTGCTCTGACGTCTCAACCACCGTCTCCTCTGCCCAAGTAGCAGGATTTTTAAAAAAGAAAAAAAGAAATTACTAGTAAAAAATGCCTACAAATCATATTTGAGAGACTTTATTTGCAATTACAGAGCTTGCTTATCCAAAAGATAAGCATGATTATGTAGCAGTGTTGCATCCAAGTAGTCTGAAATGTATCAACAGTGGTTTCCTAGGGTGTCCCGTATGTAGCAAATACTACACTGCTAAAAAAAAAAAAAAACAATTAAAGGAATTTAGCATAGAGTCAGTTAAACTTCTGGGATGTTGATCTGGTCAGTTGAGTAACAGAGGGGGTTGTTAATCAGTTTCAGCTGGTTTAATGTTAATGAAATTAAACAGGTGCAATAAAGGGGCAACAATGACACAATTCCCAAAACAGGAATGGAAAAAATGTTAGTGGCCTCCATCTGTAAGAGGCCACTAATATTTTTTTCCTTCATCTTTTCTGACTGATTTTTTCACTAGTTTTGCATTTGGTCAGTGTCTCTGCTGGTAGAATACGGTGATAACTGAACACTACAGAGGTTGCACAGGTAGCCCAAATCCTCCAGGATGGCACATTGACTGCCATTAGTTATTGGGATGAAATCCTTGGACTCATTATGAGACCCTACACTGGTACAGTGGATCCTGAGTTCCTCCTAGTGCACTGCAATGGCTGGCCTCATGTGGTGAGAGTATCCAGGCAGTTCCTGGAGGATGAAGGAATTGATACAAGCACGTGGGGGGCATATACCATTCTGAGTTGTTGCAATGAAATTTCAGGGAAATGGCCTAGCCCTGCATCGTCATGGCAAATTGTATTTGCAGAATTTGAAAAAATTGTATATATACACACACACACACACACTTGTCTTTCTCTGTCTGTAAGCTTGCTAAAAGAGTTATAGCAGACCAGCAGAAAATGAAGCAATAATAAATCTAAACATGAAGAAATTCTCCATGATACAAAGTAGTCGGCCTGTAGTGTGTAGACTTACACCATAGACTGTATAAAAGATGGGCATAGCCAAAGAGGAATCTGCATGTTAATTGGCTTCTGGCTTGTGATTACAAAGTGAAGTCTATGTTTTAGTCAATATGACCAAAAAATAGCAACTTAATGCTTGAAGGCATCATAAAACAGTCATATTAAGGAAAACAGTAGTTGAAGACTACTGTGTGACCAAAATTATTTCAACTGTGTGTAATCAGCTTGCAATCTGCATGCCATTGAAATGGTCACTTCAAAGACAGGCACCAGGTCTGAGACCGCACCAAGTCAAGCGCTGTCTTCAAACCGTTTAGTGCCTCAAGATGGCAATAAAACAGCAAACAGTTTTCGACTGACCTGGGTCAAGCTGGCATGAAAAAAAAATGTTATTTACTAAAGATCCCAAGCCATACGTGTGTTAATGAAGTATGTAAACTGAGCGGGAATTATGCACCAGAGCAGCTGGCTCACTTCGTGAAGTTGGAAACTCTTGCTATGAGGGTGTCTCTGCAGAGATGTCACGCGCACAGTTTGTTAGCATTGCAACTGATGGTGCAGCTGCTATGATAGGTCAATAGAGAGGAGGAGCTACCCTACTTAGTGAAAAGACCCTAACCTGATTGCCATTCACTGCATCATTCACAGTTAGAACTTGGCGTCCATAATGCTGTAAAACACACAGAGCCAAGACATTTTCACATATTTTTTTTAATCTCAAACTGGGAAGTCTGAAAGTCTGCTGTTGATCTCTGTAAATGGAATAAAAGGCCTCCGTTCCTGTAGGGAGATTTCCAGGTAGGTTTAAAAAA
This sequence comes from Pterophyllum scalare, assembly GCA_024447675.2. Classification (NCBI taxonomy): domain Eukaryota; kingdom Metazoa; phylum Chordata; class Actinopteri; order Cichliformes; family Cichlidae; genus Pterophyllum; species Pterophyllum scalare. Next base: position 122,422 of record JAMQGT020012823.1, on the reverse strand, counting down.
CAGGTTTATGTGCCACAGATGATAATCTGTAGACAAACAAGCAGACTGTTTTCTTAAAAATTACTGTAGTGTTATTAATTTATTTATTGTTTCTTTGACCTGACAGCATTTTTGACATTATTTCATAATAAATATTAAAGTTAACTGGTACAACTGGTCAAATAATGCTAAGTGGACAGAGGGATTTAATTTTGGTATGTTAAACTGTATTTTAGCATTTACTTACAATTGAAGAGGAAAGTGTGAGACTGGAAATATTGAGCATATTCAATTAACTAACATGTTATAGCACCCATCATGGGAAGTAAAAGAAAGAAAGAAACATGAATTTTGCTGTGTGCACACACACTGCTGAGAAAAGACAGGGGGAGATGTTTTCATTGTGTACTGATCTCTGTGAAGAAATGAGACTAAAAGCATGAAACACTGGAGCCCACCTGAAACACTGGAAAATAAGATTTGCATCTTGCATCAGGACTCTCCTCCTCACTCCAGCATTCTGTTCAGTTTCAATAGAACACCATTTCAGAGCAGGAATATGTGGGGATCGGCTCTAAACGCAGAGCGAGGACTCAGCAGAATGACGGCAGAGAGCCAAACTTTTGGCACAGCGCTCACAGCTTTGAGCCATCCACCAGTGCCGATTATGCACTTGTTCTGATAACATTTCCTCCTCGCATTCCAAGTAAATTAACACCCCTGGCAGCAAAGATCACACATATCAGGCGCAACATAAAACATGCTTTTCGGCATTCAGTTTGACACAATTTGCAGTAAATTGCCTACCGCAAAACTTAGCAACTTAATTTTGTGTGTTTCCATAGGGTAGTGGTTTACACATTTGCTTGGCAAGTCAAAGGTTGCTGGTTCAGTTCCAGCTGGGGACACAAATCCCCTTAGGAGTTGTATACAAATCTGCTGGATCAAACATACAGAGCTGTGGCAACCCCTTCCGACAAGGGAGCGGCCAAAATTAGATTTTAATGACTGATTTCAATGTGCTGGCAGAATGTCTGTTTATAAATTAGATGGCAATTAATTGCAGACCTTCACCAATCTGTTTGAGAATGGTTGCAGTCTGAGTTGGACTAAGACAGGTTGCCTCCTACAACTGCCTTGCAACCAAAAGTGGTCACCCAGAAGCTAAATGTGCTGCCTGCTCCACTTCTGGGCAACCAGTTGGTTACCCCAACCACCAATTTGCAATCAGTCCAAGAGAGACAGCCAAAAAAAAAGAAAAAGTTGTGCAATCACTGGTTGCATGGAGGCTTTTTTATTTTATTGTGACTGTAGCCTTACTGAGGTCACAAAGAGAGAGGGTTGAGGGTCATTTTTCCACAGACTTCGAAGCAACAGCAATTTTTTTGCAACCAGTCACCCTCTACTGGCCATTAAAAAGAGTACATTCAGGTTTAAGGCATTTCTGTTTTTGTATAATTTTTCAAACTCAGGAACTACATCCACCTTTTGCACAGTCCATATCCTGCATACTATAAGTTTCCACCAAGCTAGTTTTCAAGAAATTTTAGCTTGGCAACAATCCAGTTTAGTCCAGTTTTGCACTGGCCAAATAAATGAGCTAGATAAATAAATAAATGAGATAAACATGCTATAACCCTGCTGTTGCGTGTGCAAGTGATAAAACTGCTGCAACCTCATGTGTGATAATGTCATAGTAAATATGAGCATAGCTGTGATTTGGAAGTAAGTAGCCTAATGTTAGCTTTTTGCTCTAAGTAGCTTTTATCTTTGCACAGAAATGAAATGGCTTTTTATAATGTGGACCGGTAATGTTGCTTTACCTTGAAACATGACATATGGCAGGAGAAATATAAACTAGCAAGCTATTAGTACTGTGCTCTGAATCAAAGATTTCCTGCTGGAAAAAAAAAAAAAAGATTTCCTACTGTGCCGCCAGGGCGCACTCACTGCAGTACAGCGGGAGGCTGTTCCAGGGATCAGTGGGATAACTTAAACAGCATTTTGTTGTGCTGTTGCTCACTATATGTTCATCTTCCTGCAAAAACTGATGCAGTGATGATGGCCTTAAGTCACCCAAATGCAAAAACAAATTAAACATGCCATGCTTGAATGTACTTGCCATGTCATGTAATGTCACTTGACACATTTGCAATTTATAGTACTGCAACTTTACCTCAAAGCCTTAATTTCCCCCCCATTCCACTTGTCTTTCATCTATGGCTTATAGGCTTTACATACTTAAATAATACCTTTCATCTTTTGATCCTTAGAGGAAATCAATATATATGTCAGCCAACAAAATGTACCATTCATCTGATTCAATGTAGCATTTGATAACAACCTGAGAATCAAATTGACACTTGTGTATCTGCAGGAACTGCACATGAGCATGTGTGTGCAAATGTGTGCCTGGCTATGTGATAGGAGGTAGGTCATTTGTTGGTCATAAAAACAGACTTGTTCAGAGACAGTTACAGCATCTGACAGGCTGTGTCCAACATGATAATGTGTTCAATGCCCCCAATACATGTGGCAAACTACTATAGATATATTTTCAAAGAAAGACACTCAGTACATACTGTGCTTTAAATGCATCAAACAAAAAGAGTAAAGGATTTGTTTTGTCTCTTTCATTCTCTCTTATTTTTGAGACATATTAAAAAATATATAAAGTGCCTCTAGTCTTATGCCACTTTTCACTGAACAGTAACAAGGAATACTGCATTTGTCATCATTATCATCAGAAATGTCTTCATCAAAAATTAATTCTGCTTCCTCACAAATATAGGAACAATAATAATAATAAAAAAAAAATTCTCTCTAAAGTTTAAATTTTGATCTGATTCTCTGGCTTTATGGTGCAAGGGAAGGGAACTAAGCCATACCTACAAGCAATTTGTTTTTCCAATTTTGAGCGCAAATTTCACCGCTCTCTTTCAAACAGGTTGAAAATTTAATGTGTTTCGATTTTTGGCCTTTTTGGATAGTGCAACAGTGACTAGCAGACAGGAAAGTAGGGAGAAAGAGTGGGGAAAGACATGCAGCAAAGGGCCGTGGGTCAGACTCAAACCTGGTTTCGCCTGCTTACACTGTGAGTTAAATCTGGTGCCTGAAAGTTTTATGTGTTTTAAGGCAACATGGCACATGACCAATGTGCTTACTGAGACTCATGCTCTGAGAGGGAGAATCTAACCCAGTTTATCTTCTGTAGCTATAATTTATAGATTTGTGCCTCACACACATGCTGCCAATAGATGTTACAATTTACCAATGTTCCCTAAACACCTTGCAAGTAGGTTATTGCTAGAAGGCTATTTATTTTGGAAAAACACAAGGAAACTGTCAGCTGAATGGTGTAACTGTCATGGATTTGCAGGAAGAGGACCCAAAAACATGATAAACTGAAAACGCACCTCCGAGTAAACTGGTGGAAAGGTCCAAATAACAAAGTCCATACAGGAATCTAATAATTCAGGCAGGAAAGACCCATCTCTCTCTCTCTCTCTCTCATATATATATATATACATATACATATATATATATATATATATATACATATACATATACATATATATATATATATATATACATATACATATATATATATATATACATATACATATACATATATATATATATACATATACATATATATATATACATATACATATATATATATACATATACATATATATATATATATATATATATATATATATATATTATATTATACACACATATATATATACACACATATATACATATGCATATATACATACATACATACATATATAGAGACATACACACACACACACACACACACAGATACGCATATACATATACACACACGATGGCAATTAGAGTAAGTGAACACAGCTGGGGAAATGAGGCACTGAAGAATCTAGGTAACCAGGCAGATAGGAAACAAAACTAAAAACAAAGCACAAGCAACAAAGGAGTAGCAAAATTAAATGGGAAGTAACAAATGGGGGACAGAGATGAAGATTTAACAAATAACAAACGGACACTGGGGAGGCTCTACTAAACACAAAGAAGTAAATGTAAACCAGTACTCAAACTGTAAACAAAACCCAGAGTACAAATGTAACCAGAATAAAAGACTAAAACCCAAAACATAACCTAAAATACCAAATGCAAAGCACCATAAACCTTACAAAATGCTAAATACCCAGGACCATGACAGTAACATCAGTCAGCGAATGACACAGGAAGAGATGCTTTCAGAGGGGTGCCATTTCTACCGCAGTCCACATAAAAAACAAACAAACAAAACAAGGAGCCATTCTTACGGAGGGCTCTTGGAAAGGAACTTCAAGGAGCTTTAATTCCCATCACTAATCCTGAGATATCCTGTGGGTCAGCCCACACTTTTTTTGAAGACATATTTAGAAAAGCTGACAATGTTTATAGCCGTTCAAATGTAAATGTAAGAGAGCGTCGAGAAAATTTTTTAAAAAAAATTCTCAGTAACTGAGACTGAAGATTTCGGATGCATACTGCTAGTTTGGATTATGTGATTCGAATGTGATTATACAGATTCCACACTCTGGCATGCCTTGAAGTCCTGTTTTAAGTATTTAGTGCAAATACAAGATTTAAGAAAAAAACAAACAAAAAAATTGGCATCCCCCGTGAATAATGCAGGAACGCCTCCAGCCGGTCAGTAACAGTCAGCACCCTTTCTACCTGATTCATCAAAATCAGACCAGCTGTGTGTCAGTTATGGTTTCTGAGAGTCTCAAAATTGGATTTTTTATTAACTGCATCCTTAAAATCCTGGTCTGTATCATTTTAAAACATCGGCGCACTGTCACAGCATAGTGGTTTTCCAACATCCAACAATTTCCAACATTTATGATTTATTAAGCTTTATTGCAGTGTAAGTAAGCGTAAGTAGTTCTGGGTCATTCAAATAATATCTGCAGATAATGTTGTGTAAACGTTGTTTTCCTGGGTTGCACTTAAATCTGTTTGGAGTTTAAATGTGTAGACATATCTATGTATTTCAACTGCACTCCAATGTATCTGAATATTCCACATGATAAAGGTTCAACTGTAATAACTCAGGAAAACCTGCAGACTGAAAGCTTTTCAGAATTATTGATAACACCATCACAGGCACTTAAGTAAAAACCATATCAATAGAGGGGAAAACAGCATATCTGCTGCAAATACTGAAATGGAAGAAGAGAGACTAAAGAAAAAGAAGACTTTTTTATGCTCATATGTTTACCACTGTAAGAGTTTGCTTTGATTTGTGCACCTTTTGGTTTTTGTTATCCAGTAAATGCCACAGAGTAGCAATGAAAATTATGTGTTTCAAGTCTGCCTGCACATATTTTTAGTTTTTAATCAGTATTTTTAGACCAAATGAGCAAGAGGAGTAGATGAAGTAATGTGCTTGTGTTTTTAATATGTTTGGGTGAAGCCGAAAGGTTATATGGGTCAGGGACAGTACACAGGCGTGCATTCATTTTCTTTTAAGACAATGTGGAAGGGTGTCGAGGCATCATGCCCAAGAGTTTTTTTGTTAATAATTTAGCTTTATTGCTCTAGACAAAACCATCCATTGAATAAATATTCCAGATACATCTAAGACACTCTAATTATTATAGAATTGTTTATTATATGGTGAATATTGCCAAACCTAAGCCTCAGACTAATCCTCTCATCCCAAAAAACAGAATGTTAAAAACTCTACTTGTGAAAATTGGCGTCTGGCTGAGGAAGAAGTGGCTTTGATTCTCCGAGGGTTTCCAACAATATCCATCTAATCAATCCACTCTGCTGATTGCATCACTCTCTGTGTGAAGACAGATCACTGCACCTGGCATCATTACTTGTGTTTACTTTCAGTTTCACCATCTGGGAATGAGGTTACTTTAAATGGTTTTCTCTCATGAAATGAAGCTGCCAAGCAGCAACAAGCCTTTTAATTCACAGTGGTTTGGGGACTTATTAAACATTTACAATACATCACCAACAGGGGTGAAAATCTATTCTGCAACAAACAAACCACATTGTCTAACAGCTCTGAACACGTAGGGTGGGTCAACATGTGCCCTAATTTAGAAACATTTTGGAAAATCATTTTACGGTTTCCAGATCTGAAAGAGATCTCGAAGTGGCAAAAGCAGATACTCAGCTATAACTATTCTAAACAATACAGCCCCAGGCTGTACTGACACACTGTGAAACTTAATTCCTTATAACTCCAAATATGGAAATAGATAGTCCATTTGCACATTTTAATCATTGCTCTTGTTCTTCCCAGCTGCATATCTGACTGTGAAACTGACTTAAGGCTGGGGTGTAACAGAAATAAAGTTTGAAGTTCTGACGGTGCTTTATTTTACAATGTTGTTTTTAGAAAATAAAACAAAAAGGGACATAAAATGATTTGGATTATTATGTCAGCTCCAGTCAGTTTAAGCTGGAGACGTGAATGCCAAAATTCTTCCTTATTAGCACTCCTCTAATGAAAAAACAAGCTCAATGCCCCACTGCTCAGGTTTATATGAACAAGTTATGGACAGAGTAATCCAGTCTTTTGTATGCTTTTCACCTCTTTAAGTGAATGACAGATAACTTTGTTGAGCATGAACTCAATAATGCAGCATTAAACAAAACAGAGCAAAATTCAAGCTGGTTTTCAAAAAAGAAACTTACAGGTGCTGTTCATGAAATTAGAATATCATGAAAAAGTTTATTTATTTCAGTAATCCTATTTAAAAAGTATATATATATATATATATATATATATATATATATACACACACACACACACACACACACACATACACATATATACATTGTAAAATATATATACATTGTAAAATATATATATATATATATATATATATATATATATATATATATATATATATATATATATATATATATATATTCATTACACACAGACTGATATATTTCAAATATTTGTTTCTTTTAATTTTGATGATTATAACTGACCACTAATAAAAACCCCAAATTCAGTATCTCAGAAAATTAGAATATTACTTAAGACCAATACAAAAAAAGGATTTTTAGAAATGTTGGCCAACTGAAAAGTATGAACATGAAAAGTATGAGCATGAACAGCACTCAGTACTTAGTTGGGGCTCCTGTTGCCTGGATTACTGCAGCAATGCGGCATGGCATGGAGTCAATCAGTCTGTGGCACTGCTCAGGTGTTATGAGAGCCCAGGTTGCTGTGTCCTTCAGCTCTTCTGAATTGTTGGCTCTGCCGTATCGCCTCTTCACAATACCCCATAGATTTTCTATGGGGTTAAGGTCGGGCGAGTTTGCTGGCCAATTAACAGGGATACCATGGTCCTTAAAGCAGGTACTGGTAGCTTTGGCACTGTGTGCAGGTGCCAAGTCCTGTTGGAAAATGAAATCTGCATCTCCATAAAGTTGGTCAGCAGTAGGAAGCATGAAGTGCTCTAAAACTTCCTTGTAGACGGCTGCGTTGACCTTGGACCTCAGAAAACACAGTGGACCAACACCAGCAGATTACATGGCACCCCAAACCATCACTGACTAGAAACCTTACACTGGACCTCAAGCAACATGGATTCTGTGCCTCTCCTCTCTTCCTCCAGACTCTGGGACCTTGATTTCCAAAGGAAATGCAACATTGACTTTGATCAGAGAACATAACTTTGGAGCACTCAGCAGCAGTCCAGTCCTTTTTGTCTTTAGCCCAGGCGAGACGCTTCTGATGCCGTCTCTGGTTCAAGAGTGGCTTGACACGAGGACTGCGACAGCTGAAACCCATGTCTGCATACGTCTGTGCGTGGTGGTTCTTGAAGAACTGACTCCAGCTGCAGTCCACTCTTTGTGAATCTCCCCACATTTTTGAATGGCTTTTGTTTCACAATCCTCTCCAGGGTGCAGTTATCCTTATTGCTTGGACACTTTTTTCTACCACATCTTTTCCTTCCCTTCGCCTCTCTATTAATGTGCTTGGACACAGAGCTCTGTGAACAGCCAGCCTCGTGCAAGGTGTCAGTGGTTGTCTTTTCGACAACTGTCAAGTCAGCAGTCTTCCCAATGATTGTGTAGCCTACAGAACTAGACTGAGAGACAATTTAAAGGCCTTTGCAAGTGTTTTGAGTTAATTAGCTGATTGGAGTGTGGCACCTGGTGTCTTCAATAGTTAACCTTTTCACAATATTCTAATTTTTTGAGATACTGAATTTAGGGTTTTCATTAGTTGTCAGTTATAATAATCAGAATTAAAAGAAATAAACATTTGAAATATATCAGTCTGTGTGTAATGAATGAATATAATATACAAGTTTCACTTTTTAAATGGGATTACTGAAATAAATCAACTTTTTCATAATATTCTAATTTTATGACCAGCACCTGTATATTTGATGCTTTCCTCTCTATTACATAATCTATACAATCAACATCAGTTATTTTCTACTTTTAATTATTATGTGACTGTGCAGAAAAGGTGAACAGACTTGGTATTTAGTAAAAGTGATAGACCAGACCATTGAGATACATTATATGCTGGTGGCCAGCTGGGCCTTCAGGACACCAAACACTGAGGTTGCATCCTGGGCAGACCATCATTAGGATGCAGACAATCACATGCTGCCCAGATGGACTGTGGAACTAATTCCAGTAATACTGAACTAATTCTCATTCATGGTGGGATCGAGCTGCTACCAGAAATTTTAGCCTGATGCTGCAGACAGATAAAATATTAGTAAGTGGAGTCCTGAGATGTGATGCTGTTATGTTTTAATGCGTCAGTGCAGTCAAATACCTAAACGAAATAACAGATTAGTATCACATTACATCAGCACAGAAGCTGTCCAGCACTCCAAGAGCCTGTTACCACCTGGTGAATGCCTTGTTCAGATGCCCAGGATGATGGCAGAACGGTGCGGTCTACCTAAAAATATTCACTAAGGTTCAGATCAAAACCAAATGCTTTCTAAACAAAAATCACTTTTTCTGTAAGTAGCAGGCTGCTCCCTCACCAAATCACCAGCAGTATTATGTATCTAATATCGATCAATTTCTAAGCTTCTTTCAGTGAGCAGCGTTAAGTGTGGAGTTTGAGCCCCACAGTTACGCGCTTGTACTAATATAGCAAATTAAAATAGAAAATAAAATAAAAACAGAAACTTATTTGTGAATTCCTAATTGGAAATATGTGATTTTGTATTTACTTGCAAAATCTGAATTAATTACACATCAAACGTTTAATTAAGCAGCAGCAGCAGCAGCAACAACTGAAGAAACTAATCCTAGTACCTAAAGTCGAACGAAAAAAATGAGCTGCACCGTTGACTTAACAGCACAAAGCTCCTTTGTCAGGTGCACACACTCGGTCACAGCACGCGTTTAAATGACTGCAAGTGAAACCACATTGGCGTAAAGCCGTCTGTTAATTGGTTTTCGATGGCGGAGCGCAACGCGAGAACACAAATAATCAATTAACCGATGCAACAAAGATCAAGCGTGCTCTTCTAAAAAGTTGCAGACTAGTCTCTTACCTTCACAGAGAACGATCAGGGGTGGCAGTCTTTACGCGCTTCCTCAGTTCTGTGATTGTGATGGAGGTAACGAAGCTCGGTCAATGCTGTAATTCTGCAGAAGCTGAAGCAAATTCTTACTGGGTGCAGAGCCGCTTTTCTAAAGCGAATCCGAGCTGTCCCCTTTCAGCCGGCAGCGAAAGGAAAGGGCGCAGAGGAGTGAATGAATTCTCCCAGATCCTCATCTGACGTTCAAGTCTCTCTTTTCCTTCCTTTCAAATTGCTCACGCTGTCACTGCCATGTGACCATTCTCCGCTGTCCAATGCGCTCCCTCGCACTCCTCCGTCTATACACACTAAGTAATGGTTCAGCTTACTATGCAGCCTTTAATAATAACTGGGGAAAAGACACATCTGCCCTCTTTGCACTACATGCACACTCTGCCTATAATTTGCTTCTGTGAATGCACTGCAAGCAAAACCTTAATAGGACAGAAGTAACAGTAATATGACGACGTTTGCTAACTAATCACACCCTTCATTAGACACTTACCTGTGGAGTAATACAGCTCAAAGTGTTTTGTGAGAAGCAGTGTCTTTCAGTTAAATATTGAAAGAAAATCAAATTGCAGACGTCTGACTGTTGCTTCATTCAAAATGCTTGATGGAACAATCTTTCCTTCCAGGAAACACTTTTTTCTTTTTTTCTTTAGCCTCATTCTTCTTTCTTATCACCTGTGTCCATCAGTGATTTGTGCTATTTTATGCCTCCGGCGCTGCTGATGTGAAGGAATTGATGTTTAAGGCTGCCTGGATCCACATGAATACATCCAGTGAAATTATGGATCCCACGTGGCTATGGAGCAAAAGCGCTGTGGCTGACCCACCAAAGCATCCATCCATTTTTTAACCACTTATCCAACCAGGGTCAGTGAGGTTGGAGCCCATCCAAGCCAATATTGGGCAAAAGGCAGAGTACCTCTCCACATGTTGATTAGAGAACTGACACAGAGAGACAGACAACCACACACTCTCTCACCACACCTATGGCAAATTTGGAATAACCAGTTAACCTGATCACGAAAGGTTAGATTTACATATAAATTTAAAACATTCACATTTAGGCAAAAGCTTTGGAAAGACAGAACTGACAAAGGGGAATATTATAAGCTCTTCAATAGCATATTATTTTTAAACCATGCATGTACTGTACTGATAACGCTAGTGGTGGTGAAGATGAAGATGAAGGCTTGGATGGCATTCTGAGTGACCTGGGTGAGGCAGAGATGGGAAGGAGGTGTGTTGCACGAATGAGAGTCTAAAAGAGCCAGGAGGCAGAGTGATTATAGGTCTTCCTTATTGAACTTACCCATGAACTTCATTTTGAAGATAAGTCCACAATTTTAGTCTGAACTCAGTGCACTATCTTTCCAAAAGCATTCGCTCGTCTGCCTTCATACACATATGAACTTGAGTAGCATCCCGTTCTTAATTCTTGTTCCTCCCTCTAGGCTCAAATTGGTTTGATGTTTGAAGGCGCAGTGACGGGAAATAAGAACTTCCCTCAGATGTGTTAAACCTAAAGTAACGAGTCTGTTTGGTAAATGTACTGCAAGGAGTAGAAAGTAAACATGTTCATGTAAAAATGTACATTTCTAGTTAAGTACAGTAACAAAGTATTTGTACTTCGTTACTTCCCATGTCTGGGACTCTGTGCGGGCTTGTCAAGTTCTTCCACACCAAACTTGCTCATCCACGTCTTTATGGAGCTTGCTTTGTGCATTGGTCATGTAGGAACAAGAAATCCCCAAACTGTTCCCACGCAGTTGGAGCATAAAATTGTCCAAAATGTCCTGGTATGCTGAAGCGTTAAGAGTTGCTTTCACTGGAACTACAGGGCTGAGCCCATCTCCTGAAAAACAACCCCACACCATAATCTCCCCGCCACCAAACTTTGCACTTGGCACAATGCAGTCAGACAAGTATCATTCTCCTGGCAGCCACCACACCCAGAATTGCCCATCGAATTGCCAGATGGAGAAGGGTGAGACATCACTCCAGAGAACGTGTCTCCACTACTCTAGAGTCCCGTGGTGGTGTGCTTTACAATACTGAATCCGACACTTTGCATTGTGCTTGGTGATGTAAGGCTTGGATGCAGCTGCTTGGCCATTGAAACCCATTCCATGAAGTTCTCTACACGCTGTTCTTGAGGTAATCTGAAGGCCACGTGAGGTTTGGAGGTCTGTAGTGGTTCTGCAGAAAGTACATGACCTCTGCACACTATGCACCTCAACATCTGCTGATGTCGCTCTGTGATTTTACGTGGCCTACCACTTCCTGGCTAAGTTGCTGTTGTTCCTAATCTAATTTCACTTTGTTATAATACCACTAGCAGTTGACTGTGAGTATTTAGTAGTGAGGAAATTTCACGACTGGACTTGTTGCACAGGTGGCATCTTATCACGGTACCACGCTGGAAAAGAACAGTTTCATAAAGCTGCTACGATGCGTGTAGATTCTTAGTTTTCTTCCTTTATCAGAAACAAAAATGGAGCCATAATTTTAGCAATTTATTTTGCTTCGTTTCATCATTTCCTTTTTCAAAGTAGTGCCTCAGTGACAAACATTTTACACATTTTATCTGTGCTGTAACGATCAAAAATCTGTGGGCAAGATTGCAAATCCAGGCACAGATTGCAAATCCGTCGGATTAGGAATCCGACAGCATGGTTTATAGACCAACAGTACAGATTTGCACATGCCTCTTTTTTTTTTATCAGCTGAACCTACAGGAGCAACATAACTGTTCTCTGACTTTGTTGACATATTTACTGTTGTGACTATAGGTCAGGGATGGTTTGTTAAGACTTCCATCCCAACATGTACAGATGGAGCCGCTGACTAGCCTTTTGAGCCCCTTTTGTAAACATTCTTTGTTAGTGCAGAAAAATTGGTAAGTACGTTAAGCCTCCAGTGTCCACTCCAAAAAGGTGTACATCCTCACAGTTTTATCTAAGCTGTACTTTGGATTTGCACAGTAATGAAAGTGTTACCCACACACACATTACCCCCACACATTACCCCCTTAAGCATAAATTAGCTCACCTAACTTCATGGTAATGTGACGTTTTGATTGGGAGATTTCTTCGAGTTCACATACTGATGAGACTGTTTTGCAGGAGGAAAACTTACAAAGTGTCCAAAATGGAAATCAATTATCCTCTGGGGAAAAAATTTCACGTTAAGGATGCAGTCATGGGTAATGATGCTGATACTCACCAAGAGCTACACAAAAACATGAGAAATCTGCATTAATAGAGAATTACATACAGTTACATCATTCACAGTAATCTGGCAAGTTTTATTATGATCCTAAAGGCCCTGTCTACTGATACATGTAAAAAGTAAAGCACACTGCTTCACACAAATTTAGAAAATGAGTTATTGAGTCCCGTTGTTTGTTCAATTAAATCCAGTTAAATTTTATTTTTATAGTGCCAACAATCAAAACGGCCCCCCTGTGAGCAAGCATGTGGTGACAGTGGGAAGGAAAAACTCCCTCTTAATAGGAAGAAACCTCAAGCTCAGGGAGGGGCAGTCATCTACCGTGACCGGTTAACCGTGAGGGAGACAGGACAAAAGACGTGCTGTGGAAGAGAGCCAAAGATTAATAACAGCCAATGATTAAATGTAAAGTGGTGTATAAATACAAAGAGAGTGAAAAGAGGTGAGTGAGAAAGAAATACTCAGTGTATCATGGGAACCCCCCAGCAGCCTAGGTCTGTTGCAGCGTCACTAACGGAGGGTTCAGGGTCACCTGATCCAGACCTAACTGTAAGTGTGATCTAAAAGGAAAGTTTTAAGCCTAGTCTTAAAAATAGAGAGGGTGTCTGAAGGCTCTGCCTCCCATTCTACTCTTAATTATCCTTGGAACCGCAAGCAAGGCAGCAGTCTGAGACCAAAGTGCTCTATTAGAGTAATATGGTACTATGAGGTCTTTAAGATAAGATGGGGCCTGATTGTTCAAGACCTTGTATGTGAGAAGAAGGATTTTAAATTCAATTCTGGATTTAACAGGGAGCCAATGAAGAGAAACCAATATGGGAAAAATGTGCTCTCTCTTTCTAGTCCCTGTCAGTACTCTAGTTGCAGCATTTTTGGATCAGCTGAAGGCTTTTCATGGAGCTTTTAGGACAGCCTGATAATAATGAATTACAATAGTCCAGCCTAGAAGTAATAAATTAGCTTTACAGCCTCAAGCTGAGACAGGATGTTTCTAATTTTCGAGATGCTGTCATTACTGCAGACGTGGATTATTATTTTATGAAATCTATGTTTAGCCTTAATGTAGAGTTTGCCTTGAGGTGACTGTTTGCTGTGATTTGGCACTATATAAATAAAATTGAATTGAATGGAACGTAGCTAGCAGTTTCAAATTTCCTTCTGTATTCCCTGTTCTGGCCCCTGGAAGATAATCGACTGTGGTTGCTGGTGTTGCTCGCTTCACGTTTCTCAGAACAGAGTCACCAATAATCAGAGTTTACTCGTTGGCAGGTGATGATCACCCAGATTTCCTGGCTGCTCTGGACAATCTGCTGGGGTGAGCTGACAGTGGCTAAGCTACCTTGGTCCACACCAAATACAAGGGCCTGGCTAGCTGCAGGATTTTCCAGGGTGCAGAGCTGGGTCTCCAATTCACTGAGCCTGGCCTCCAAAACTACAAACAGACTGCATTTATTACAAGCAACAGATGAATCTACACAAATATATTACTGTGCTCTGTAATAGGAACAGGAAGTGGTACAATACTGCACTGAAAGCCAACACCAGGTGAATGAATACATCTGAGGAGACTGTTGATATTTTATTGGTTATTGTTCTTATATCATCTAAAATTCTGAATAGCTCGTACAGAAAACCCCCATCATGCAATACTGTGGACAAAATTTACTTTGCCACTTTCCTGTTTTCAACCTTAAGCAGTTCAGCTTCACCTGCAAAATTATATAAATCACTGGTATCTTTTTTCATTTAATTAAAAGGGAGTAAGAGAAATTTCCCTGTTGCCTGTCTCCTCTATAATACATGCTGTACAGCCTGAAGCAGTTGAGCATCTCTTGTGTAACAGCATTATTTTTGATGCATTTTAATGAAAAGCACATTATCTCAGCCCTCAAACCTCACTATCTGTGGTACCCCTTCTGTTGCTAGTTGAAGCCCGGAGGTCTTCTCTGTAAAGTCCCAAATCCGTTTTTGTAAAGTGATTGCCTTGCTCTTCAGTGTTTAGATTGCATCCTTTAGGCAGCATAAAGAAGGTCCCGTTCAGTGCACTGCTGTGTGGAGATGAGATTCTCACTGAACTGCAAGGAACTGCAGAAATAACTGGATTGCTTTTGTGTAGATGTGGCCCTATACTGTGTCTGGGGCACTCTGTGTCTTTCATATTCTTTTCTACTTGTTGTTCATAACTCATTTGTCATCTGCTGTTTTGTTTTCTCTTATGTTCCCTTCTCTTTCATTGCTTTTTGGCAACAGGTCATTTCAACTTCAACTTTCTCCTTTTTGGAGCACCTTTAAAAACTTAGATTATCCACTTTCACAGAAATAAAAACCTGATCTTCTTAACTGTAATCTTCTTAACAATTATGCAAACCTATCTAAAAGCAAGGACTGAGGGAAAATTCATACATATCTTTCTACTTCCTGCCACAGTTCGACCTTATAATCCTGACCTCTTATGGTTTTAAAATTCTGCTGGGGTGGACTCTTTGCTCCACCGCTGGTGCACTTAAAAGCAAACATGCCAGATATTTTTTGGTTCTAACTTTTTAAAGCCATTTTCACTGCACAAAACTTTTTAGACGCCACCAATGCAAATCACTCTAAAATTGTGTTGCATATGAAGATTCAAAACAGACAGTGATAAATAGTTGAGAACACAAAATGTGGTTGATTTATCAAAGGCCTACTGAAGCTTTTTTTTTCTTCAACACTTTTTTTTTTTCTACTCGCAGTGTTTCAGTTTTTATTGATACCGTCACAGAGGAGAAGATTTGTATCCTCATTTCTTGTAGCAAAAAGTTGACCTTAAATTCATGTTCATGCTGAATGAAGTCCAGCTGGTCTGGGACCAAATATTCAACAAATTGATATTGACTTTTCGGAACACCTGAAGCTTATTGAAAACAATTCACTCATCTCTTCTGACTCAACTGTCATTAGCTGGGAGGTTATTAGATTTCTGTGGCCTGGGAAAATTCAATCTTGGAAATCACAGTGCAACATGGAGGGCGCAGGCTGTGGTTATGGATGAATGTCATTTGAAAGTTGCACGAGTAGAAAGGCACTCTGTCTTAATATTGGTCCAGTATGTATGGATTTCAACTGCATTTACACCTTGAACAAACGTTTTAACATGGTGACAGAATGCCCTTTGAGAAAGTTATATTCTATTATTGGACATATTGTAATCTTGTATAAATTAAGGAATTAGATATCAGTTTATTATAAGCTGGTATACCAAGAAATTGCTCTTTTACAAAAGAGGATTTTCATTATAGGTTTCCTATTGATGGTTACTTGTTCTATCTTCTTGTTATTTTTATACGGAGCTGGACAAAGCGATACTCCTTTGTGATTTTCTTTGACAATGTAAACATTGCTGAGACGGAAAGTCGTATCCAAGCAGAGCAGGCTTGCTCCTGCCGTGGGCCGAGCGAGGACACAGTCTGCCTGTCAGGGAAAAGAGCGTCAAGGCTGCCTAATAGATCTGTATTCATTATTCAGACCTTGGCTCTGCATTGCACAGAAATATTGCATGGAGATGTCAACATTATGTTCCTGTAACAAGATGCACTGTCACTCTGTTTTGGAGATTATGTTAATGATTAGGAAGTTCTTAGGTTTGCTATCACATGGAACAAGGTGATTTCCACTCAGGTTCGCAATCTGATCTGGAACACATTATTTTTATACAATCCAAAATTAGGGATAATTACTTTTTCTCTCTCTAGCACATTTTAATATGTATGTCATCAGTCAGATGTCTTACACTGTCTTACATTTGAAGAATTGTTATGATTAGCTGTATTACTAGGAGCAAGGCAGGACTACTCACATATCACACAGCACTGTGTAACTTTTGCTTAACAACTGGCACCTGTGAAAACAAGTAGTAGATAGTAGTCAGTCACGCAGAACTAGAGAGTGGTTGGCATCCTCCTGGTAACCAGAGGTTGCTAAGGATAAATATGTATTCCCCAATTGGTTTGTGAGTGGTTGCTGGAGGTTGCTGGCAGTTGCTAGGTGAAAATGGCCAAAAAGAGGTATGCAGCGCTGCACTGAAAACCTCGTTGTGATTGCTTTAATCACTGCCAAGTTGTCAGGGTTACCCATAGTTTGCATGGAAGACCCCAACTTGCCTGTAAACACTCGCAAACACTCAATGAGGCGTAGTGAAATTCTGAAACGTGCAACACAAAATGGAAATGCACCTTCGAAGGAAATGCTGTGCCTTTTGAAACTTGTTAGTTGCAACGGTGAGGCACAACATTCATTCTGAAGGTGAGCATTCTCCTTGTCCACTTTGTGTTGCACTTTTTCAAGTTTAACTACTGCTCGACCAGTAGTTGGTGGATGCTTGCAGACAAGCCAGTGTGTTCCATGCAAACTACGGGCAATCATTGCAGTTTGCATGGCAAGCAAACCAATCACAATATGCAGCAATGTCTTTGCAACCGAAACAACCAGCAAACACTTGCCAACTAGTCAGGGAATACAGATTTTTCCCAGGCAACCGGAGGTTGCACACAGAATGATCATCTCAAACCCAAACCCAATGGAAGAGGTACAATCTCCCTTTTAGCAGTTAGTGTAACAGTGTTCTGTAATAAGAATTCTGAAGCTGATATTTTAGGCAAAATAGTATGTGCATATTGTAAACTATGAAGCAAAGCTGAGACGGTTCGCTTAGTGGAGAAAAAGTTATTCTGGCTTTGTACAAGTGATCAGACTTAGAACACCGGCACCACCAAAATTCATGAATTAGCATTATTTTTTGTTAAATCTTATGAAATTGCCAAAGCTATAGCAACAATTATTTACATTAGCAAAAATTTTCAATATTATCCAAATGAACTCATTAGTTCAGGTAAAATGTTAAAAGCACAAAAACCTTTAATCTCTCTTTTTAATGAGCCTTTAAAAAAAATATAAGTGCATTACCATCCAAGTGCGCACACGTGAACATTTTCTTCCTTTTCATTCTTCCATTCAGGAATTTAACATCCTCACAGCTACTGACATCTTTTTTTCATAATATGCATCTCTCACTCTGGAATACTTTAATCAGTTTGTGTTAGCAGTGGTGTTTACCAGCTCCATCTAATGAGGACTAATCCTCTTATTTAGGTAAATTGGAGATGCGAGAGGGCGTCACGACTTTCCACAAGTTGAGTCCAAGCTCTTCTCTTAACCAGAGAACATTATGTCCCACTCTGCACTGGCGAAGTCAGTATAAATAGACTCTCTGCGTGAGTCAGGATGCACTTGCATTTCAGAGTGAGAGACAACATGACCCCGGAGGATGGTGAACGTCAAAACGCTGGTAGTAATTGTTTTGCGCCGGCTTTTCAATAGTCATGGAGAGCAGTATGTCTGCCTCTCTGCATGTTCTCTCATTGGTGTTTGTCACCCCATTTTAGAGTCATAACGCCTGAAAATTATGTGATGATGGACCTTTTAAAGCTATCGCCTAGTAGAATAAGTATATGCTTTTTGAAAACCTTTTTCATTTTTGTAAATCCAAAGTAATTGCTCATTCTTCCTATTATTCATGTCAGCATGAATGTTGCCATTGACTTTTCCCTCCACATGAGTCATAATTTATTCACATGTAAGAGTGCGAGACTGCACAGCGCTGAAGAACTAAAGAACTTGTGACAAAATTTGATATGTGCTGGCTTTTCAATAAGCATGTGGCAATACTGCCTTTTTGCATGTGCTACGATGTGTTATGTGCTGTTTGGAAAAGCACTTCAGAAATAGAGTATTTGTAGAGATCTCTCTTTTTTTTTGAGGTTTTCAAGGACTCAATTTATCTGTGGAGCTGAAAGTGTAAAGCTTCACCCACTTTCATGTTTGATTTTTGTTGCATATAGGAAAATATTTTCAGCGCTGCTTTATGTTTACAGAGAATGCAGGAAACGGCTAATTTGGAGCCATAATCATCTTGGTGATTAAGTGGGTGTGAATTCCTTGATATTTTTCTTTCTACCTCCGGTTTCTCAAAGCCGTATGAATTAATTCCTCTTTTCAATGTCATGCCATATTTTGTCATTAAAGATGATTTGCTTCTGCCGGGACACTTGTGCAAATTGATTTGTCTGTAAAGGTGTTTTAATTCAAGCCCTGCGTGACGCTGCCATGTGGGTGATGCTCTTCAGGTTAGATGACAGACAACAAAAGAGGCTGAGAAATCACGTAGGAGGAATGTCAATTGTGCATTTGTAAACACAATTGCGCTTGTCAATAACGTGCTCTTGGTAAAATACATGGCTAATTTAAAAAATGGCAAGGTTATCTGCACCCCTGGGTCCTCAGCTTTGTGAGGAACCTAAAGGATCTGGATTATTGGGTGGAAATTTAACTACTGCCAGATGATGTGCAGCACAATTACAAATATGTATGGGCTCCTCTGCTTCATGAGCTCACTGTGTTTCTAGGATCTGCAATCTTCCCTCATTTCCAGTTGCTCAGAAGGGTCCTTATTCTTTTCTTGTGTGCTCGCCATGTCTTGTTGATCTGTGTCTGCTGGTCTTTCACTGAGTCTAGGATGGATATAACCCAGTTTAATCAAAACAATTGGGTAATAAGCCAGGTCATTACTGTTGGGGGTCCTTGAGAAAAGAGATTCAGTCATTTCACACAACCCCCTCTTGATAATTGAAAACCCTATGTGTAGAAAGAAAGCCTTTGGGAGGAAGGAAGAGGTAAATATGCATTGGTGTGTTAAGAAAGTGTGAACGAGATCTAGTGTAGACGCTGAAAATGAAACTATATAAGACACCATAATTCAGCTTAATCTTACAATAGATTCCAAATGTTTTTTTGCTGAGACAGTTCCTATTTGGTGTCTGAATTCAATTTACTAACCCGTGTCCAGCCCATAAGTGAGCCACTCCTGTTGCCTTCAAGGCTTTCTACTAACAGAAAAGCAAAATATTTCTTTTGTTTTTTCTCCAGTTTGTTTCAGCAGTTACATTAACAATGTGATATAGTATAAATCCCCTGCCTCTTCAGGCCCATTCAGCATGTCATATCTCAATTTTAAAGTGGACCTATTATGCATTTTCTTTTCATATATACTGTTACAGTGATGCCATATAAGGCTTCAAATTAAATCAAAGATTTTTCCATCCAAAACAACTGAGAAGCTTACAGAAGTTTTCATGTTACTTTCTTCTTTGTTAGTATTGTTGTTATTGGCAGACAATTGGGGCGATACTGCACCCATATATTCCTGTAGTGTATTGCACTTACAAAATCACGTGAGTAGTTTTATAATATGATGCGTCGACATTAAAATTCCACGTTGACTAATTTTTGTAGTCAATGCCATCGTTCATGTAGACGAAAATGGTCTCATATTGCATGGCTCAGTTCAGAAATTGGCTTATACCTAGTGCAATTATAAAGCTGCTCTTTAAAATTGCAAACTGGTTTTGAGTGCCATGGCAGGGAGATACTGCCGTCACTTAGGAAGAGCAGAATAAAACCTTACTCACTACTTTATGTCTGTACAGTCGATATTTTAGAGCAGTTCCCTCGTGTACTGCTATTAACAGGGGCATATATAGACACTGTTTTATATAGGTCGTGAATGAATGTGCCTCTCAAATAGTCTTTCATTCTTCTGTTGGATGTTGTCCATGTCAACAAGAGGGTATTTTTATATATGTCACAGAGACAGAGTGATGCCGGCAGGCAAGGAGTGACAGCAGCTAAAAACGGTTTGTTTCACACAGTGAAAGCATTGAGGGGCTGAATCAAGATGAAGTGTAGGTTAAATAAGGATTTTATTACTGTAAATATCGAGCTTGCAAAAGAATTTTATAGGTCGCAGCTCATGTCAATACATTTTTATTGTCCTTGTTACTTCACATGCTTCGTGATAACACACTGGCTGACCTTCAAGCTGTGACGGAACATCTGTGACTACTGGCCTCAGAGAACATACCTGTGAACAGTCAATAGCGTCATCTATCGAGTTGGTCGGGATCATCAATCACGTATGTACCATGGAACTTATTGATCCAGAGAGAAGACAAGGGTCAGGTAAGGCACTGTTTTTGACATGTGATTATAGGGCTTAATAACCTGCAGTTCAAAAGCAGGGTCAAGACATATTTATGTCCGTGATTTTATGGTGTCAGAAATATCTGACTGTGGACCTCCTGCTTTGTCATCCTCACATTTTTCTACGAAATTCTGCGCAGCATGCACAGTTTATTTTCAGCATATTCAAACCATCTGCTTGCCCAGAGCAATGGGTTCCTAAATTACTTTTGTTTGAATGGGATGATACATTTCTGTTTATGTTCCTGTCACTGGTGTGAGGATCTAATGAAGGGACGTGATAAAATTTGTCTTCAGCCTAATTTGATCACACCACAATGCCTCATTCCTGGTGACAATAATCGTTTCTGACTGCTGAGCTCCTGATAAGAGAAAAACACTTAAAAGTTAAAGAAATCGAGACAGCTAGCTCTGGCCGTCCACTTGCAAATGCGTTTAGTGTCCAAACTGAACAAATAAACATTAAGGAGATCACGAGGAAGTGCTTCTAAATCTCTCTCTCAAAAAAAAAGAAGCAGAAGTTGTAAAACCTCATAATTAAAATTGCATGTCTTCCTTGGTGTGACATGGCATAGATGGGTGGGACAAGCAGCAAACACAAAGTTGATTCCAAGGCAGAGAAAAATTACATAAACTCATATACTGCACAAACCGCTGATGGCTTTTGCAACTGGGTTTCTTAATTTGCCTCCAAGATCAATAAGAATAGCTAATTTGGGTGAATGGGGTAGTTCTAAAGAGCTTTGCTAATGAAAAGCAGCCTTGCAAAATCAATCCCAAAGATTTTCATGGACTGTCAGAATTGTGTGAGCGAGATATTGCCACTCTCTTCTGAGGAACCCACTAGTAGCTCCGCAGTGTAGCATTTTACACATTTGCCTAACCAGTGAAAGATCCTCCCAGCCAGGGAGGAGTCACAGATCTCTTTGGGTGGTGTCAGGAAGGGCATCAGGTCTAAAAATCTGCCAGGTCAGATATGTGGAGCTATGTTGTCAGAAGAAGGGGCTTTACACAAAAGGGTATGACACGTCTCCTTGGTCATATTCATGCGTGTTTTACCTTTATTCTAGTGCTCTGCTGTAAAATCTAACTCTATAGTATTAGTCATTGACTATAAATGTGCAATTCACTCAAATGTCTCTAATCTAAAGGCAACCATAATTCTAATGCATCTCGTTTGTCTGCATTTGTTTTCCTCTCAATCATTTATTCATGGTCACGCCGGACCACCGCGTCACCCTCTGCTTATTTTCTTCCCATGGCTCCTCTTTTCACTTTCGTTCTTTGGGCGGTGGACCCCGACTTCCATCCCGTACGTGCCGCTAGCCTCCAGCCTTGTGTGACAGTGAGTAAGAAAAATTGGTCATCGAACATGTGAATGTGCGTTCCTTTTGACAAACTGCATCATAACAGAGCACATGCAGTCCCAAAGGAGCAGCAAACAAATACTGACAGTGTTTAAAGAGAGCATTGAAGCCTGTCTCCTTATCATCCCTCCAGTTCACTTTGCATATAGCAACAGACATCAGCTTGTCTTTGTGTATGTGTGTGAGACACATGGAACACAGAAGATTAAAAGAGAAGGGATTGTGCTTTGGTCTGGAGCTGATTTACTGGATACCGGTAATTACTTTGCAAATGGAACTTGGTTAATGATAGCCTTCCTCATTAGTTTCCTTTTTAAAAGACAAATGAAATAAAGATGCTTTTGAGTGGGATTCGTGGTTTCACAAAGTGGTTTTCAGTTCACTGTGTGAAGCCCTGCATCACTATCTGTCTATCTGTAACTAACAGCATTTTTGACTTTTGCTTGCTTAGCTCATATTTTGCATCAAATTTGCATTTTTAGATTCTCATTGATGTTCTCATCCTAAGCTGCTTACACTCGGGGAAATAGCAGAATAAATTTCCAAACTTCCTCTCGTGCCAATCACTGGTCTTCCCCGCAGTGTCATGCTTTATCATTATATACACCCAAGTTCAAGGCTTGAACTCAGGTGTGAGGAGCTTTATCAGGATGACAGAAAAATAACGATCTCTGCTTTCAGTTGTGGGTTTCTGGAGATCCCCCCCCCCATCACCTGAACACCTAAAGTTGCCGTGCAGTCTTTTCCGCTGTGGAATGTGACACCAGTGTGAATGCAGTTCCGGCTCAGCTGTACTACAACCCCACTGTGGTTCCTCCGGGATTGAGGCTGGTGGAGTGGAGGATGGGAATCCGGGGCTCACTGTGGCAGAGCTGCTGAATTATTCATGTCCCCCAACCCTGCTTGCCTCCTTTCCTCTCTGCACTGCATCAACTGAGACCTCCATAACAGTGTGAATGAAATCTCTGTCTCTCTCCTTCACTAAATCTCAAATGTGGTGTTCTTTGTCAGTTTTTTTTTTGCAGCAATTTGTGTGAAAGCAGTGGTTAGACACAGCCGTCGTGATAACACAGAATATTGCAGTTGCTGCCTGAAACTGGACTGAATTTGCACCGGAAATCTTAACCCAGAGGTTATATTTCCTTGTTTTTCTGTATGGTTCTATGTGTTAAATCATCAAATGAAAAATGTGAAAAAAATACCACAGAGGAAAAAAAAAGAGAAAACTCTCCAAACCAAAACAGAGAATGTCTTTATTATTATTTCGGGATGTTCTGCACGTTGACAGAAATACCCATGTGCAGCAGCTTATTCGGGGTATACTGTAATTGGGTTTGGACAAATCAATAAAGGTTAATAAAGACATCTGAACTTAAAGAATGCCTCGATTTAGTGAGCTTCTTTTCTCTCTTTTTCTTTTTCTCCTGGAAGTTTTCTCTCGATACCAAAAGATCACATTACCTTAAATTTTGTATCGATTTTAAAATCTTATTAATGACTTTTAAAGCATTACATGGCCCTGCTCCAAATGATATCAAATACATGTCAGCCCCCTGTGTGCCCGGGGACTTACTTAGATCAGTGAATGGACTGCACTGGTTATTCTGAGGTCTCTGCTAGTACACAAAGGTCAGTGAGCGTTTGCCATTAAAGCTCCCAAACTGTGGAGCAGTCTGCCCATTGAGATTAGAAGGTCAGCATCCTTATTGTCATTCAAGTCTCCTCTTAAAACATTTATAAATCTATTTTTTTTAAATTGCCTTTTTATGTACTACATGCCTGCAACTACCTTTATATAAACAAAGCTCCAGTGAATTTACACACAGATGAACAGACACCGAAGCAGACACGCAAATGAGAGGTAATGTAAAATAATGGCCGAGCTATGTTTTGTATGAATAGGAGGCTCTAAATTTGACTGACCTTAGTTACACTGTGGAGAAAATGGATCTGCTTTAGGGAATACTTGTTCCTTCCCATCAGCCGCTTTCAAAATGTCAAATTTGCTTTTCACCTTGCAGACACAAAGCTTCGACTGAACGTGTCCACCAGCGCAGCATTAGGCCGACTAATGAGAAATACTTTTGCTCTTCATTAGTATTCACCAGAGTCCCGAGAACTCCTACCTTATTAGTAACACTCGCCAGGGGCTACTGTTTCTCTTTCTGTGCTGGATTATGATAGACAGGCAGACCTGAAATTAAGTTTGACTTCAAACGTTATCGGCACAGGTTCTCCTCATATTTGTCTCTCTAGCTTATGTCCTCAAATTAAAGTACTAAGCAATAGGTGTTGTCTTGCTGCATAAAAATAGCTTTCATATCCATACAACTGTGACACCCTCCCCCCAACAACAGCATCCTCTTCACCATTTTATGTCCACTTCACCTCCTCGTGGTTCACCCTGTAATGCCCCGCTGATGTTCCTCTGACACTTTTCCGTCTCGCTCTCACCGTCCTCTCTTTCCCTCGCCCTCCCTCTCTTTATCTCAAGGTTCATTTCGTTGTCACGTTCCTCGCGATGTCGGTCCTGAATGTCGCAAGCTGTCACAGTTTGTCACAGCTGATGTGCAATGTCAGAAGTAATTGCTTAAGATAGAAAATGAATAGCAGCGTGTTCTCAGGCCATGCCATCATCTTTCTCTCTCCATCTCCCTCCTTTGAGAGCAGGGGTCAATAAGGTACGCTGATCTGGGAATAGAGAAGACAGAAGTGAAGTGAGTATTGCTTGTTTGTGTGTTTTAATCATCATGTAATTAAAATTTGAAGATTAGTGACCGTTTTGATGCTTTGGGCAATATTTTACAGTTTTTCTAAACTGCTTTGGTGATTTTTTTTTTTTTTTTACATTTTCAGCATAGATGCATCAAAAAGAAAAGAAGTCCAGGTCAGTGAACAAGCAATTGCCACCAAAATGCCTATTACACAATGCAAAATGTTTAGATATTTGGTGAAGATGATGGTGGACTCAAGATGTTCCATTACCCACTTTCTCTTTTCCTGACTGTCCCATCCTTCACCGACAGTGAATGCCTGCTGCGGTAGGCTATGATTTTTCTAAAGATAACTGACTTCCTCTACAGATGCTGCTTTTACAAGCACATGGTTTCACATTATAAAGCAAAAGAACATTTACATTTGCATAATGTGTCGAAAAACTATTTAATTCTCCTGCAATGGTGGCATTAAATAGTATAATAAAAAAAAAAAGCAGAAAATTCAGCCGGGGCTGCAC
Organism: Pterophyllum scalare; assembly: GCA_024447675.2. NCBI lineage: Eukaryota > Metazoa > Chordata > Actinopteri > Cichliformes > Cichlidae > Pterophyllum > Pterophyllum scalare. The sequence continues at coordinate 96,959 of JAMQGT020012823.1, read as the reverse complement.
CAAAACAGATCACGTAGGATATCAGCGCTAAAAACGTGTACTGTGGAAATAGACGCTGTTCATAAATCTCACATCTAATGTACCAGGGGAAGAACTGCTGTGTACAACCATTTTCTGCTTACTTCTGCATATTCCTATGTTCTGCCACACATTCTTTTTTGTCCTCTTGTGGTAGGCCCTGTAAAATGTTTATCTTAGCATGCTCCTTCATGCTCATAATTTCTTGTAATTTTGTTTCAACAGTAGATTTTGTTTCACGACCTACACAATTAAGTAATCTTTCCATATTATTCAATAATAGTATCTATTAAACAGTGGAGAAAACATCACGTAGATTGATCGTGAACATATATTCAACCAGTAATTGTGCACATTGTAGATAATCGTACTGTTTCGATCACATAAATGTGATAAAATATCTGCAAATGATAAGCGGTCGTTCAGTTGTGCAAAAGTAACAGAAGGTTGCAAAGGATTTTTCATCTTCCACCAACAGAACTGAGCTGAAAATGTGAGAAATTTTGGGAAATATTCTTTCTGGCAAAGATTAGATTGATCTCATCTATGGGCTGGAAAGGCACGCACACAGGTAACAAAATACACATAAAAGTCATCTAAAGCTTACTAATCAACACTTTGTATAGGACAGTTTGTACAACTAACTTTGAATCATATAGCCCAGCCAAACTCAAAAATTTTAACTATGGATTTCCATTTTTTTTGTAACTAATAATCTTTCAACCCCTTTCATAAATAGTGGTCAATACGAAAGCTGTTCTCTTGTATATGCATGTGTTTTGTCGTTATAGCTGCATATCAGCCAGCACAGTGGATGCTTGTGCATCATCCCATACACTGCTACCCACTGGCCAGTCATCAGAAGTTGTTTTTGTTATGTGAATGTAATTAACATCATCAGGATTAGTCAGTGCTAGCAGCGGTGGCAGTCGATCTGAGGATGAAATATCATTTTCTGCCACTGGTTTGTTGCATACATATTTCTCTGGTTCAAAAGTCAAACGCATGGTCTCCAGCTGAGCGGACATGTTTGTAAGTCCATGAGAAACAGGTTCATAAACCAAATTTCACTTCCATCGTTTGTTTTTTCATGCCTAGAGAGGAATAAAAACACTCAGGAAAAAAATGATTCATGCTTAAATTTTCTTGCAGTAAGGTGGATAAGAACAATGACGCCACTCTGCTGATGTTAACCTAAAAAGAAGGCATTTAGATACTTTATACTGATCATTTAACAGCTTCATAGATGTTTTTCACTGATTTGCTTTCTCTGGGTCGGGGTAGCTGTTTTCCTCTGATTCCTTTCAGTTAATATCTAACAGAGAGGCATGACAGTCTCCTCTCCAAATCCAAAAAGGTTGGAATGGTCTGTAAAATGTAAATAAAAACAGAATGCAACCATTGGCAAACTCCTATTTCCTACAAAGAACCAGCAGGAGGAACATTTTGCTACTAATTAGGTTAATTGGCAACACGTCAGAGTTTCTCAGCATGGACAGATGTTCACCAATCTGCAAAAAAAATTGCATCTACAAATTGCAGTTCAATTTCAGAATCATGTTCCGCAATGTAAAATTGCTTTGAATATGTTATTATCCACAGTATGTAATATCACCAAAAAGCTGAGAATTTAGAGAAATCTCTGTGCACAACAGACAAGGCTGAGGGTCAATCTTGAATGCCTGTGATCTTTGGGCCCTCAGGCGGCACTGCTTTAAGGACAGGCATGATTCTGGCATGGAAATCACTGCATGGGCTCAAGAACACTTCCAGAAATCATTGTCTGTGAAAACAGTTTGCCATGCAATCCACAAATGCAGATTAAAGTGCCGTCATGCCAAGAAGAAACCATATGTGAACACGATCCAGAAATGCCACCATCTTTTCTGGGCCAAAGCTCATTTAACATGGACTGAGGCAAAGTGGAAAACTGTTCTGTGGTCAGACAAATTCTAAATTTATTTCTGGAAAATATAGCTGTCACATCCTCCGGACTTAGGAGGGACCAGGCTCGTTATCAGCACTTTGTCTCTGATGATATCGTGGTGCATTAGTGCCTGAAAAGCACCATCAATGCTGAAAGGTATATACAGACAACCAGCTGGCTTCATAGTAGAAGAGTCCGGGTGCTGAACTAGCCTGCCTGCAGACCAGACCTTCCACCAACTGAAAACATTTGAAATGAAACGAAATGGAAAATACAACAAAGAAGACTGAGGACTGTTGAGCAGCTAGAGTCCTGTATCAGACAACAATGGGATAACATTCCTTGCCCAAAAGTTCAGCAGCTGGTCTCAGTTTCCAGACATTTACACACTATTTTTAAAAGATAAGAGGATGCTAACTCGGTGGTAAACACAGCCCTGTCCCAGCACTTTTGTGATACACTGTATGTTTTTTAAGTTCTATTTATGAGATTTGCACACCACTGCATTCTGTTTTTATTTACATTTTACACAGCGTTCCATCTTTGTTGGAATTGGAGTCATAATTCTACGTGAGAATGCAATTTTGAATGTTTTGGTAAATGGTTTTGCTTTAGTTATTAGCAATTTCCTCCTGCATAGTTGGGGAAATTTCAGTGTTTCCTTTATTTTCTTTGACATCTTTATATTTTACATGTTGCTCGTTATGATCTTTTTTTCTGTCACTAAAGATATTTCGCAAGCCAGAAAAAAAGTGACTTAGGTTGTTATTGTCCTGTTTTCATATTCAGTTCATATATGGCGTGAGCCCCTTCATCAGGATCAGACAGACCTGCAAATGCACACTTTATATCCATCCATGGTAACAGCAAAGGGATGTCTTTGTGAAACACTAAGTTTTTTTTTAAACAAATAATAAAAGCAAAAGAAGTGTTTGCATTTTAATTGAATATGCATGGTACGTGTGTGAGTAAAGGCTATATTAATGGGATTGTTTATGTTTTGCTTGGTATGCCATATACAGTAGCCATATTTGGAAACTCGAATTGGGATCTGAGCTGTGCTGTGTTGTAAACATGTAACAGAGCCTCACTCTCCTCTTGCTCTAATACCAAATATACCATCCTTTGCTGTAAGCTCAGAATTTCCCATCTGTGCTGCTGCCGCCCTGCTTCATTGTCTGCTGATTCAACACTGTAACCACCACAGCATCCATCTGCAGGTCCTGGGGGGATATTTACTTAGCACTCATTAATTTCTATCTGTATCTTATTTGCAGAGATTTGTGAGTCCTGAACTGCCAATTTTTAATGGTATTCTTCTGATGTAATGAATAATTCAATTATATTTAAATTAATTTAATAATGATGGTGATGTAATGTGAGACTATAATAATAATGTGATTTAAAAATGGCCAAAATAAGAAATAACACAAGCAATCAAACTGAGAGTGTAATGCATGATTTTGCTTTCCCATAAAACCAGTTCTGAAATTTCATTGATAAATATTATTATTTATGATTTCTGTAATTTTGTCTCTGTACAGCACCAAAACAGATTTTAAATTAAACAACTGAGACGTGATTGAGACTTTCAGCATAAATTTAATAGGGGTGCAACCAAAGTATTATTGGATTGTATTAACTGTTGAGAAATTACAACCATTTATACATAGTCCCCCATTTTCAGAGGCTCAAAAGTAAGTGGGTTGTAAACTTCAGGCAGGTGCTCATGATAATACAAAATACTGTTTCCTCCTTTGGGATGCTCTGCCAGGCTTCCACACATTTAGCAACTATTAAAGGTTTTGCTATCTCTCCGGCAGGTTTATTTTGGTTTTTCAAGCTAACGATGGCCTCTTTCGCTTACTTGCATATTGACGGCTCCATAAGTTACGAGCACTGTGTAACTTATGGACATAACTACAGGAACCCATTTGGTAGCTTTCAGTTTGTGTCGTTTTATTTTGCTTGCTGGTGCTAATGACCTGCCCACAGCCAGAGCCGACCTGTATCCCAGGCAGTGACGCCTTGTATCTTGCAGTATGCAGAGTTAAGTATGAACTCAGAGCAAGGTAGCAAGTAAAGTATGCACTGTTTGTTTAAAAAAAAAAAAAATGTTGCACACACAAACAATCTACTCTAACATGTGCAGATAAATCAATACGCTGGTATTTTATTCTCTGAGAGTCTACATTTCTGTGTAGTTCCAGTTTACCTGCTGCAGCAGCCTTTGTGTTGTAAGATGTCATAATAAACTAGCTCCGACCCTGCTTGCATCTGTGGTTTCTTAAAAGAGAAAAAATAAAATCCAAGGAGTGACTGCATCTTGACTGAACCCATTGATTCGTGTGGCGGCATAACCCTGAGGGATCGGGGATCTCTAGGATTTGCTCAAGAGTGTTTTGTGCATGCACACAGTTTGCATTTGCTATCATGGGGGGGAGATTTTGAAATTGATTTTTCCCGTCAACCTTCCTTGACTTCCTTGACTGCTGCTTGAACAAATGGCACCTGTCTATGTCGCTAGTTCTGCTCTGTATGTGAGGAATGACTGTGAACAGCTTGTGAAAAATGGGGGCTCAGAAATCATCTTGAACATGTTTACATTAGAAAGCTGCAGGGCATCAACTAGAGATGACAGAGCTCTATGTCTGACATACTTGTAATGCTTTACTAATGTAATATTTATTAGTTTGTTTGCTGAATGCAGTTCTTTAAAACATAACTGATATAATTTATCCCAACTTTATTTATTTATGTATTTATTTATGTATTTGTAGTTTTAGCTATCCATTGCAGATGGTCTCCAGCCATGCAGGCTGAATTTTAATCAACCCATTTTTTGTCTGGTTTTTTTGGAACACACAATTTTATAGGTATTTTAGAAGCAATCACTTCAAGTTTTAACTCTAAAAATATATAATTAATTTTGCAAAGCAGTGGATTTTTGAAATTTTATTTTGTAGTTATTGTAGCAATGTGAATACCATGTTCTTATTAAAAAATGGCTAAAGGGATGAAAATAAATTCAATTCAGTTTTATGTATATAGTGCCAAATCACAACAGTCACCTCAAGGTGCTTTGTATTGTAGGTAAAGACTCTACAATAATGTATTATTTTTGTTATTAAAACTATCAGTTATCATTCTTTCATATGTGCTTTTCTACTAGTTTTTCTTTAACCTACAGGGGAAGACGTTTTCCAGGGTTATATCTCGTCCTGCATTACACCAGCAAAGCTGCACATTATAAACAAATTACAGAATATAATTACAAAAACAGAAACGCTTCAAGCGTGTTAGGTTCCTTGCAAATATAAATTGGATGCAGTTTGGGGTCTTGCCCAACAATGTCTCAGCACATGGTGAGGGGGAGTCAGAGAGCAGAGAGAGCAGATCTCTGATTTTGAATTCACTTTTTTTGGAAGTACTATATTTTCCAAAAATTATTTAGTCTTTGTATCAGGCTAAACTATTACAGATAGTGTGATATACACACAGCTACTGTACACGACCAACTCAACAAAGGGGGGGGAGAAGACTGACACAATATATACAAGAGGTAAAGAAGGAAGGGGAAACAGGTGAGGAACTAACACTGCTGAAACTAATCAAGAATGATGAGACAAAAGGAAGTGAAACTAAATACAAAGGACAAAAAACAAAAGGCTACCAAAATAAAACAGGAAGTAAGACTGCTGTAACAAAGAAATTTCCTGCAAGGGATCAATAAAGTTCTATTCTATTCCATTCCAATCCACAGAGACGAGAGTGGAACAGAATAGGACACTAAAGGGAACTAACTGAATACAACTGGGAAGTCACAGTAACTTAAACAGAAGGCTCCAATAACAAGACTAGAAAATGAACCATATATAGCCTATACAAAACATAAAATGAACAAAACTTGTGAACACAAGTGAATAAAACACAACTCTTATTAATAGTAAACTAAATACTGACCAATATTGCAAAAGAAACAAGAAAACAAAAATAACAATTTTAGCATTAAATGTCTTTTTGCTTGCAGTATTTCTTCTTCATTTTCCCAGTTCTAACAAAATGTTTACTTCAGTAGATTAAGCAAGAATAATCAATGGCACAAACAACATTTTGACTTACAATGACACTGCAGTGGCTGCAAACTAGGTACAATTTGAAACGTAGGTGTTTGATAATGAAAAATTATGCACCCCACCAACCATGTGCTATTACAGTTTTTAATCTAAAAACTCCATCCCCATTTTGCGCAGTTATCCCTTTGAGAGCACAGACGACTGTCCTGAATACAAAATGCAGTAATCTGTTGGCCCTTTTTAGATTACTTAATTGTTTCTTTCACCCTCTAACTTCACAGTTTTTACTTTACACTGCCACCAACTCAGTTTTCAACAGTATCCCCCAGGTCACAGCGTTGGTGTGCAGGGCGCCAAAGGGAAGACAGCGCCTGTGGTGGAGGAGAGCAGGGAGAAAGGAAAAGAAGACGCAGAGTTGGCATAATCACCAGGGGCATGAAGCTAATGAACACACCACAGGAGCAATAACAATAACAACAGGAGGGCTCAGCTCCTCAACTCTTAACAGGAGGGAAGAGGATCTACTGCACAGCTGTCATTATGGCCTATTTAAACAACAGCAGTAACAACATGGTATTTGGTGCTGGAACTCAGCCCTCCTGAGTTCCAGCACCAAACAGGAGGGAAGAGGACACGTCTTGTGCAACTGTAATTAATTCATAAGTTCCACAGTCTTCCAATTACAACACAAGTAACATACAAAACACTAGAGATCATTCTAATCTCTTATTTTTTTGCCTCTGCTCTTATTATCATCAGCTGAATCATTTATTCAAGTTATTATTGTACAAGTTGATACCTTTTTATGAAAAAAATGTCAACATGTTACTTTTACAGTAAATTTCTTTGGGCATCGCAGTGTTCATACAACACACCAGTGTTCTCACCGGTGTGTTAATTCCTCCTGTGAGTCTCCACTTGCTTGGAAAATTAGGGATGATATTACAGTTTAGATTTCTAAATAAAAATCTGGGGACAATGTGCAAAGTGACTTCTTAAAAAAAAAAGCTTGAGAGAAGCACAAAGCAGTTACAAATGAGGCCAATTGCAGAGCCAGCAAAGCATCTCAGCTGAATGCGCCTTGTAAATCCTCTTCATAATGTGATAGGTCAAAATTTGCATATAAGAAAGAGAATTATATTTAATCACCTCTCTGGGAAGATGAAACCCTAAAACATTTGATAATTAATTATTTCAAAATTAAATTACATGAAACCTTTTATTTTTTTAGTTACAGACAAAATACGGTAACAGCCTTTTTCTTTCATTAAACTATCGTTCGATTAATGGATTGATTATCTTTATTATATCATAGGGATCTTAGTTTGACTTGGCAGAAAGTGTGATGTAATAAACAGAAGCCTGCACACATCACAAATAAAAGAAAAACAGACAACAGCACTGGCAACAAATAGTAATGCACATGCAGCATTTCCCAAATCCATAAAAAATAATTCCAAGCAGGACTGTGGACTGAAAAGGAACTGAAAAAGTATGCATTTGCAGACTTGCATATTAAATACAGAAGACTGGGCATGCTGTAAATGGATTATACTTTCATAAGTGCAAGTATAATCATAATCATCCAGCTATAATCCAGGTGTAGTATGTTGGAAAATGCTACATGTTTAGTTTTATAGATTTCTTTCCCGTTGTGAATTATTCTAACACTGTTTCTGTCCGTTTCTATACTGAGGTTATATCTTATTACGTCAGTAGATGGTGCTCTTGTACTGCTGTGGAACCACTAGAGAGCCTATAACTACAGGCTCTGCACATGCGCAGCTCAGAAATCAATGAGCGTTTTGGGCAAGAGGCTAGCCTTGGTGTCCACTCTATAAATCAACAGGTGCTGAAAAAGTAAAAAGTATTTTTGTATCAGTAAAATGGTGCTTAAAGTAATTTAAGTTGATCAACAACTGTTCGGCAATCTTTTAAGATGATTGTGAGAGTTGTCTTGTTGTAATTTGTCTTAATGAGCATCAGTATGCCATTATGTTAAGTACTTTTACAAGTGTGTGTTACTAAAAGAATTGATCTACAGGTTTACAAAATGTGTTGTAGAGTTTGTTATAGTGTTACCCAGACAGTGCACAAAAATGCCTAAAAAAAACTTGCATTTTGATGAGTACTAATTGTAGTCGGTCACCATGATTTTGGTAACACCAAGTTCAAGAGTAATGGCGTATTGGGCGTGAATATTGTGGAAATATGTGTAGATGTGTCCTGTGTGCCCCTTGCCGCCGGTCCAGATTTCCCCCAGGTCTAGCACAACTGGGGGCTTGTCCAGGATTGCTTAGCGCCTGTGCATGGTGCATGCAAGTGCATGCCAAATGACAGGAAATGATGTCCAAACCTTCAGGGAAGGCTACGCTGGGTGCGTCATCCAGAGAATAAACAGTCGAAATATGAAGATAGCCAAAAATTTTATGATTTGAGTGCAAGTCTTTTGTAGACTGTTGCTGCTTCAGTTGATGATGGCAGTGCAACTCGCAATGTTGATGACCTATGTTAACCAGGACTGTATGACTTGATCATTGAGTACATCTGAGGTGAGAAGTTGAGCGGTTTGGAGGATGTCCTGCTCCTTAACAACATGGTGGGTGATTTGCTGTCCACAAACACCGGAGTGGCTGGAAACTTCCTGGCTATGCCTCTTGAGATGGAAGATATTCCTAACCAAAAGCAGGGATGCTTCACACCACCCCACACTGACCCCACACATGCGACGGAGAACTGTGGGGGTTATTTCCTGATCCCCACTCCATTCCGGTAGGTGGCGGTAATGCAGCTCTAAGCTGGTTTGGTCAACAGCAAACCCACAACAAGAAGAAGATGACGAAGAACTGTAGCGCAGCTACTGTGGGTCAGATCGGATTGATTTTTTTAAAATTTCTTTCCTATATCCGATCCAGTAATTTAGGCCAGAATCGGACCGATACCGGTACTGAATATCGGATCAGGGCATCCCTAATCTGTTGTATGAAAAATCATGTTTGCCGAAAATTATTCTGACATTGGTTGCATCCCAAGCTTGCACTAAAAAAAAAAAAATCTAAAAGACAAAGCAGTAGTCCTGCAATTTGGTTGCCAAATCGTATAAAGAGGAAAAGGAATATGTTCAAAACTTGCTTGGGAATGGCTAGATCAGAAAATCCACCTCACACTATTCACACTATTGGTGTGTGTCAGAAAAAAAAGACAAAAGCTTGCAGTTGTACATTGACTTTCAGGGAATTAACAGCAAGGCCGTTGCTATCCTTCACCCTATCCCACGCATCCACGACCTGCCAGATAATTTGGGGAGCTACTCATGGTTTTAAATACTTAACCAAGGCAGTGCATACCACCAGGGCTTTGTTGACGAAAGACACCTGAATGCATTCAGCGCACCTTGCAGTGCGTGTACGAGTGGATCCACCTACTGTTTGGCCTTACCGATGACCCAGCAGCTTTTCAGAGATACATTAAGGGAGTCCTTGATGGTCTGAGGGATGAGTGCTGCTCACAGTATCTAGATAATGTGCTTTGCTTTTCCAAGACTTTTCACCATGTTGATGATTTGAGGCGTGTGCTTTTCCACTTGCAAGAGCATGGTGTTAAACTGTGTCCAAAAAAAATGTGAACTGCTTAAGCGTCAGGTTAGGTACTTGTGCTTAGTGACCAACAAAGGTGATCAGAAAGATCATGAAACAGTTAAACATTTGAGAGACAGGAAGCCAAAGAATGTGGTAGAACTCAGACCCCTTCTAGGTTTTCTAGGCTATTACAGGAATTTTATACAGGAATTTTCTAGGTTAGCCAGATCACTGTTTAAGCTTATAGAGAGTTCTAGTGAGTATAGCAAGCAATGTGGCTCCTCTGGAGCTAAAGTGCACGAATGGTGATCAGCTTCCATCCAAAGCACCTGTACAGTGGACAACAGAACATGGTGCTGTAGTGTCACATCTAGTGGAAATGTTAACCACCTATCCTGGCCTACCAGACTTCAGATTGTGCTTTGTGCTCCACACAGATCCATCAAGTGAAGGCCTGGGGGCCATGTTCTCTCAGCAACAATGCAATCAGCAAATCTGTGTCATTGCCTATGGCTCCAGAACACTCACACCTGCTGAGGAAAAATGTCCATCTCCATTCTGGCAAGCTTGAGTTCCTTACTCTGAAGTTGGCAATTTGCAGTAAATTTAGGGACTATCTCTATTACGTGCCCACTTTCACCATTTACACGTACAATAATCATCATATTTGCATCTTGAGCACTGCAAAGTTAAATGCCATTGGATATTGGTAGGGGGGCAAGTTAGCTAACTTTCATTTCACTATGAATTATCAACTAGGCAATAAGTGGGACTTCAAGACCACCTCGTGGAGTGCACTCAGCAATGTTTCCAGAAGTGGTCTCTGCAATCTGGCAGTGGCTGCGCTGCAGCTACGTTACTGAACTGATTACACGCCCCTGAAGGCACCCTTGTCACCACCCCAGAGAACACCACGTTTGCACAGAGTCTAGCAAAATGTCAGCTGAGGAAATCTTTTACGACTTTATTCCACACTTCGGGTGCTCGACTGGAGTTTGAGAACAGCCTTTTCCAGAGATTCCAACACCTGGCAGGAATAGACTGGAGATGGACCCATGTACAGAGTGCATCCAGAAATAGTAGACAACACGTCCTGCATCGAAACCTTTTGCTGCTTGTTAATGATTTACTTGTGGAAAAAGATCAGTAGAGTCAGCAGGTACATCAGAAAAGACACAGACACAACAAGGAAACAGTGGAACATGAGTCTGAGTCTGAAGAAGAGGAAGGATACACATGTGGCCTAAGAACCATACCTGTGTATCAGTGGAGGAGAGTTAAGCCAGCCAAGACCACACAGTGAACTGAGAGCTGTAGCTCCAGAGTTTCAGCCAGTGGGACAAGCTGTGAAAACTGTTGAAATGCAGCACGAAATTGCACCCCAGACATCTGTACTGCCAGAACCAGCAGAAGTGCTAGTGTCTGCTGTTTCTTCAGCACTTGTGGTAATACAGGAGGAACCTGCAACAGAGGATGTTATGGAGGACACCAAGTTGGAAGGACGTGTGGACAAGACGGAACCTGCCCCAGAGGTACCAGGAGGGGAAATGCTACTAGACACCAGATAAAGCATAAATTGTGCCTTTGCTATTAAAGTAATTCATTGTAATTGATGAACCTATTTCTTGCATGCTAACCACAAAAATAATACTGTGGCAATTGGTATTTAGTGCACACAGCACAGTATGTAATAGAGATTTAGCACACTGCTCATGTCAGGATAAGTACACGGCGCGACGGAGCACCTCCTGTGCTTATAAACTGCAAAATTTAGTTCTATATTTTAATGTCCTGCCTGAATGCAAACACCTGACTAAAGATTTTTTTGTACCTGCCTCACATAGCCACAAGGCTCTGGTTTGAAATTACTTCCTGCAGTGAGAGAGAAGATAACCCAAATCCTGCAACACAGCGTGAGAGCATGAAAGCCTGGGAAAATAACTTTCCTGTTTCAGTGATAAGCGTAAGATACCTGGAAATAGGAAAATTATATTTTATAGAATCATGAAAAGTAATGATTTTATTTGGAGAATTATTCATCCTAAGCACATGTGAACAAAACACTAAATGAATAAGCTTTCTTCCCCACTTTGGATGGGTTAGTGGAGTCTAGGACAAAGCTTTCTCCAGTGTCCACCTGAAAATAAAATCGGCAACAGATCCACAACTTTGAAACCAAAGTGGAACAAACATGGGCTCCAAATGATGAGAGACGCCATTGAAGAAAAGAGGTTCTACCATACAAAAAAATACGTAAAATGGAAACATCTTTATTGTACTGAAGTCACCACTTACGTTATTGAGCCTGTTCTAAACATTAACTGCAACTCTGCAAAATTCAATGGACAAGAGTGGTCCATCTACTTCAGTCAAAGTGGGCACTCTCCAGTAAACGTACCTCAGTTGTAAACATCACAGCCTGCTGGTAAATGTTGGTTTGATTATAATAAAACCTGTTAGGGGAAAGGGTTAGGTATAAGCTCTATTTTCTGTCTGGAGACAGGATCCAAATAAAAACATCATACTCCCATCCTGCCAGCTAATCAGTCATATTGCTGCTGGATTTTTATGGGCTATCAAAATGGATTGACCTGACTGCGGTGCTGGCGAGGAGCATGGGCTGTGTGCATTTTGTTGGTTACGACATTGGGTGAGAAATACACTGGTGCAAACGGCGCTGCTGGCCTGAGATGGGGCGCTGACCAGGAGGGTAGGATGTGACCTGTTTCTATAGAGAAACAACAAAAAAGGTTCAGAAAACTTAAAAGTGTGAAACATTCCTTTTTGATGAAGCTTATAGTTAGGGTTGGATCAAGTGACCCTGACCCCTCCCCTGGTTATGCTGCAATAGGCCTAGGCTGCTGGGGGGGTTTTCCATGATGCACTGAACATTTCTTTTTTACTCACCTCTACTTTTAAGTATCCTAGAAACCGCAAGTAAGACAGGTGTGAGGTGCTCTTTTGGGGTAATAAGGTCCTTAAGATAAGATGGGGCCTGATTATTCAAGGCCTTGTATGTGAGAAGAAGAATTTTAAATACAATTCTGGATTTAACATGGAGCCAATGAAGAGAAGCCAGTATGGGAGAAATATGCTCTCTCTTTCTAGTCCCTGTCAGTACTCTATCTGCAGCATTTTGGATCAACTTTCCAGGGAGCTTTTAGGACTACCGGATGAGGGCCAATAACTTTAAACTTACTGACTTGAATGCAAACATCTGATTGTAAAGAATTTTTGTAACTGCCTCACGTAGCCATGAGATTTTCATATGAAAATGACCTTCTCTAGTGAGAGATAAGTAAAAGCAAATTCTGTAACATGGCATGAAAATCCTAGAAAGAGGTTAAATTAATCTTAAATGTTTAAAGATTAAAAATTTTAAGAGTTTTCATTTCATTTGTCGACTTGTTCACATCAAGGATAGCTGGACAAAAATAAATAAATAAATGAACTTTGTCCTCCACTAGAGATGCTTCCCTGGAGAGCCTGAGGCTATCTTCTCAAACGTCCACCTGCATATAGACACGGGTGATGGTTTACCCGCTGGGCATTGTTGCCTGGAACACCTCTGACGGTGCCAATGGGTCGATTCAAGGTCGGGAACCACCACTCATCGATGTATCGCTCCATTAATCCCGGAGAAATAAAATCAGTAACAGCTGGTCAACAGAAAGGGCTCCAAAAAAAAAAAAAAGAAAAAGAAGAAGAAAGAAAGGAAGAGAAATTTGGAGAAATAAAAAGTCTCCTCGTCCCCATCAAAGGAAATAGGGCCTCCCAAATTAACAATGTAAATAAAGTTAACACTGATTTTATGAAACTAATTCTAAACAGCTTCAACTCCAACTTTACAAAATTAGATGCAACAGGAATGAAGCACAAGAGCACTCCACCCACTAGAGTCAGAGTAAGTGGCCTTTTCAGTAAATGCGCCTCAAACACTAAAAAATGTTGTCAGATTTTGTTTATATCAGCACACAGAGCCCAGTGCTATAGTGATCTCCCTGGGGAGAAAGGGTTAAGTACAAGAGCTATTTTCTGTCCTAGAACAGGCTCCAAACATACATACCAGCTAATCTGACATACTGCTGCTGGATTATTGTGTGCTGTCAAAACTTTTCTTCATACTCTCAGCTATCTCTCAGCCTGCATTTATTTCTCCAGGGGAGGGCTGTGCATTCCCATGTCTGAATCCACCTGTTTGATGTCCAGCTTCCTGTGAAAGAACCACTGTGTCAGTACTGGCTGCTGAGCAGTTTCTAGATCTCATTCTGCTCACAGCCAAGTTTTTGTTGACTTTACAAAAAAAAAAGACACTCTTTGGGACTCCTGATGGGGTGAGATCACAGAGAGGTCGGACCTGCTGGCCCACAGAGGCACGATCCATGCCCTGAACGGCAGTTGTAAACTTGATCTGATTGCCTCGTAGTACTCCTGCTGGGTCGATTTTAAGTCAACACCAATTCCTCACGCTGTGCGTCTCACCTCATCAGTATCCGTGTATCGATTTCCTTTGTGTCTCATTTTCATAATCAGTTAAATCCTTGTCATTTATCTTATGTATGTGAGCTCATAGCTGTTGGATTCTGTGTGTGGGTTTGCAGATAAGTTATAAAATATCTGCTGCCTGCTATTGATTTGCAGCGTGGTTTACATAAGCAACACGGTGCTGTTTCAAAGCTTTGGTTTTTACCTGGATTCACCTCAGCAGTTAAAGCCACAGTCATACTTTGTAAAGATATGAGTTCAGCTTAAATTCCACAGTGAGGATAGGTTTTACAACAGATTAAAGAACTAAACATAAACATAAAGAAATATAGTGGATTAAGAAACAAAAGAAGGCAATCAAGCACATAAGCTCCAGTGGTCCCAACAAATACACATGCATGACTCTGAGGTGATCTGTGAAAATCTGCTTTTTAATAAAGGTTGGCTAACCTTGTGTGCAGAATATCTCTTGACCTCTGGGGAATTTTCCTCCCCTCCCTTCTTCTCCCTCTACTGTAATCAATAACGGCAGGACAAGATGCAATGTCACGGTTATATTTAACAGCAAACATGTCTGTGAGCTGGCTGATCTAATCCATCAAGCAGGCTGAGGGATTTGTGTTTATAATAACACGGGAGGGAGATATGGAAGTTGCACTGAGAGTGGTGTGGACTGAGGGCTTCTGTGCTTTGTTCCACCTTGAAGGTTCAGGCTGCCTGAGTGCCTGATAGGCAATAAATGCCCATGTGCCAGGGCATGATCAAACATATGCAAATGCTTGCATTCTCCAGGACCTCTCCTGTATCTCATTAGGCTTTATTTGGCTCTCGGTGACCTTGAGAATTGTTTAAAATTCACAGGAACAAACCGGGGCTTCAAAATGTGTTCTTTGCGCTCAACTGTAAAAGTTCTTTTTGCCAGCAGTTTAAATCTTAAAAGATCACAGATGATGGATAATAATCACACTCTAATATTTGCAGTTGCGTGACTGCAGCTCGGGGGAGAAACTGTCAGATAAAGGTGAAGAGTAACAGATGTCTTTGAATGAGGTGATACTCGTGCTCTTTACAGATGGCTAGAAGACCTGAGTGAAGTGAGGCATGTCGCACGTAATGACAAATGTAATTGCATCCATTTTGAGGTTATCCATGGCGGTTAGCAACGGCTCAAATTCTTTTCACTGACCTCACTGTCGGGAAAAGCAGATAAACTAACTTGCACACCTTTGTACTGATGGACCACCTGTCAGGAAACATGAAAAATGGCATTTACAGTCATGGTAAAAAGAAAAAACTGAGGTTCTAAGGGTTTATTTAGCAGGGCATAATAACAACAATAACAATCTAGTCCTTAGCTGGTGTTCAAATTAGGCAAATACAACCTTAGATGAACTACCAAACATTGCATATTAGGCTGATTATTTATTTAACAAAAACAAAGGAAAAAACAGAAGCAGAAGTCTTTGCTTCTTTTATACAAATTTAAAAGGTAAATAACAGCCAGGTGCTGCTAATCAAATGCACTCAATTAACTGATAATCAGCAAGCATGAGCACGTCTATAAAAGCAGACGTTTGGGCAGTTTGCAGGCCCGGAGCATTCACAGTGGTACAAAACCAAACACAGCGCATCAGGACAAACACCTCATGCCAACTGTTAAGCACAGAGGTGGTGGGGTGATGATTTGTGCAGACACGAGCAGTTTGTATTCATTGAGTCAACCCGGGAACTCCTCTGTATACCAAAGTGTTCTAAATGTGAGGCCACGAAGGTGGAAATTAGCTAGCGACCAAAGCTGTTTTCTTTTATCAAGCTGTAAATGTGACAGTGCTGTGAAGTTGGGCATTTTAACATGGGCGTCTGTAGGGATTGACCAAGCCTCAAGTGGCCATTAGAGCAACTCCAGTTTTTTGGCACGTCTGCCTCATTTTTAGCTCGGCTGTTTTCAAAGTCGAGCTATTGTGCGTATGCTTGGCATCGGCAGCGTCTGTTCCGAAAACTTTAACATTGGCCATAACTCGAGAACAATGTGACCCAAGATGTTTTAACTCACACCATAGGTGCGTCTACTAAAAATCTCAGAGGAGTTCGAATCTCAGCAACCTGGAGGTAAAGGTCAGAGTTCAAGTTCGACAAAACCTTGAATGATCTCACCTAGGATCAGCCCTCCCCCTTATCCCTTGTCACGAATCCAAAACAGCCGAGTGCTGGCACCCGATCAGCTGTGCTCTTGTTTAGGCCTTGAGGTTGCTGCTTGGTTAAGTCAAACAAGAGTGGCTCAAAAAAAAAAAACCCCAAAAGACTCAAGATTTATATACGTGAGCTCTTTTATTAAACTATCACTATTTCATCCATTAAATCAGACAGTGCACCAACCATCACAAGTTATATTTTGCCAACAAAGGTAACATTCCAACACCATACACACACACTTTTGTTGTTACAAATATTACAATATGCTCTGGGCACTAAAATGCAAACACTACTAAATACAATCCTAACATGTAAATTCTGAAAAATAGGATAGTATCATTAGGCCACAACAATATGGTCAGGCATCAACTCAAAATAATACAGATTACAGTGAAAGATTTCTAGGTGCATAAAAATATACATCACTACAGTACTGATAATTTAACTATCAAAAAATCTTAAAAAGGTAAAGAGTTTAGACATTTGGAGGGGGTGAGGCTTAACTGTGATATTTACATCATCCCGTGTGTTCAGACCACCAACCTGAGCCACAAAAATTCAAAGGCCACATAAAAAAAAATTCAATGCCCCAACAGATTTGTGAATCTATGTACATAAAATACAGTTTGTTTGTTTTTTTATTTGCAATAGACATCAGTCTGTGGGGAAGTGCATCTGCTGGTCTACATGATTTTGTTGTTGAAGATATGCGACAGGCACACAGTGAATGAAGCGAACACCTTCCGCTGGAAAATATGGCAAAACATGTGCTTAAAGAACTGCTATACACACACACACAATAACTGACATCCAATTATGGAATGATTTTAAGGATTCCGACTACTGTGTTGGATCTCGATCAGTGTTCTCTTCTGGCAATGAATATTAC
This sequence comes from Pterophyllum scalare, assembly GCA_024447675.2. Classification (NCBI taxonomy): domain Eukaryota; kingdom Metazoa; phylum Chordata; class Actinopteri; order Cichliformes; family Cichlidae; genus Pterophyllum; species Pterophyllum scalare. The sequence continues at coordinate 79,793 of JAMQGT020012823.1, read as the reverse complement.
CGTATTTACACACAAGGTTTCCAGGTGTGTACACAAAACTGTTATTAATATGAACAAATGACAAAACTGCAATTATTTCCATTCACACAACATCAAGTAATCCATCAGCAGTACTTCAGTCTGTTTTTAGTAACAAAGACTCCACCCTGTGAGAAAAATATAGAAACAAACTCTTATTTGTTTGTTTGTAATATCCAGAGTAATATCACTGTGCATAATAAAGTGCTGCCAAAAAAAAAAAAATAGAAAAGAATTTTCCTCAAATTATGCATTTAAAGAAAAGACAAACAATACAGCAGTAACTGACAGCGACCTGGGCAGCTAAGCAAACTGCACAGGTAGCTTGAGTAAAGTAGATGATGAAAGAGTTCGAGCTACTCAGTACTGCAGAATTCATTACGCAAGGCAAAAATGCACAACTTGCAACAACGAAACAATTGCCCACCTCCTACGACACACGACGACTGTAATGAATTTGTTCTGGTGTTTGACCCAAAGATGGACGACATGCGCTTTCAGAACAATGAAAGGCTTCCAAAAGGCTGACATTCATTTTGGTCCACATCTTTTCCGTCTTGCATTTGTGACACCAGATTGCATGACAGGCTCTGAAGCCACCTCACCAGAGCCTGGCAGCTCAGGAGGTAACCTCACCACAGAGATACTGAGAGTGAAGAAGCTCAGACCGGATCAGGCCTGTTTAACCTGAAGCTGCACCAAAGTGATAAGGCCGATTGTTTTAGACAGGCACTTAAAAGCACAGTTTTTCTGGATCTCGTGGGACAGTTTTGGTTCTGCGGCTGCTGATTGTCACCGGGCACTTATGTCATGCTAAATTGGCCGGCCAAGTTCAACTTTCGGGTAGTGATTTGTGCAGATTCTGTTCCCCGTTTCAATTTCTCCATTTGTACTGTGAAAACGGAATGGTGTAAATACAGGAATGGAGAATTAATTTTGGTTCTCTTTGTATAGTTATCGAGATATTATTGCTTTATGACCAAAATATTACAAAAATACAAACTTCTACAGTGTTCTACCAAAAAAAGAGTGAAGGGAGTTAACAAATCGGTTTAATTTGTGGAGTGTTATTGCTAATCTAAATTCCGTCAAGAAAAATATATTCTCACCATCTCACAACTAAATATCACAGTTTTTGTATGCAGTAACTCTCTCTTTAAAAGGTACATAAATAACTTATTTTCAGTCGAGCATTGGGACCTTTTTTTTTTTTTAAGGGCAGGGCTCCATCTGGTGGAGTGACATAGCCAAGTTGTGCAGCATCGACAGTGCCAGAGTGTACAGTAATGCAGCATTACAGTATGATCAATTAAAAAAGAGGAAAAAAAAACATTTCTGCACAGTGAACTGCAGCTACAGTGCTCTTTAACCAGATGGTTGCAAAAAAAATGGACTGTAACAGGTGACAGAACAGAACATAAGCACATATCAGTAAAATGCTTAGCGAGAAAAAGAGGTGTTAAAAGAGGCTGGTTGATTGATGCCGACACAGCTTTTCCTTCTTTAAAAATATCTTAAAAAAATATTAAAACCTTCCCCCATCCATCCTCAGCTCTCCTCTCCGTTTTTTTTCTGCCAGGCAACGCAGTGTCCATCGAGTTCTCGTTTCTATGCGTGAGAGGAGCAGCAGAAGACGTCGTGGCAGAGAATCACACAGGTCTGTTCTGTTTGGTGATGATGACACCCGAAATGTGGTGACAGTGTGAAGAATATTTTATCAGTGTATCCGTCTACTTCGAGCGAGCAGACTCTTCTCGTTTGCTGTCGATCTGAGAAGGAGTTTGTTAAAAAGCTGGGACACAGTCGCTCAGAGCTGAGAATCAGCCCCCAGGCTGTTGAGCTCCTCCGGCGTGTGCTTCTCTGCAATGGCAGCAGTGTGGCGGAAGCCGGCTGCAATATCATCAAACGTCCGGCCCTTGGTCTCTGGCACTTTGAAGTAAGTGAAGATGAAGAATATGAGCAGCAGGATGGTGAAGATGATGAAGACATAGGGGCCGCACAGCGCCTGTGAAGAGACACGAGAAGCAAAACGATTACTCAGTGGCATCCTGAGTGGCAGTAAAGATATTAGATGGATTAACTTATTTCTTTAGTACATGAGAGCAGCTCAAAATCACCCTTCACGATTCTGTCCATCAAGTTTGCTAGCTTGAACTTTTAAATATTAAGGAACTCGGTATCATAACTTGAGCATCATCAGATATATAATACACTGTGAGCAAAAGATTTTAAGGATGAACATTTTAATAATGGCAACGCAGGGTTAAATTATATCTGTTTGCTGAACAAATTAAACGTTTTATTAAAAAAGGGTCCAATTCTTTATGTTTAAGCCAACAGGAAAATGCAACAAGGTAACCAGGGTTCAAAATGACCTCAAATCAATCTATAAACCTACAATGAATGGGTAATCACAGATCAAAGTGTATTTAAGTTATAGTGATAGGGATAAATGACGAAATCATCATAAAAAAGTACCAACTTCAGCTTCCCTATTTGACAAAACCAGGCCCACAGATTCAGTAACAGTTATAAGGACCTGTGTTTTCTTTGGTCATTTACTTCTACTCACCTCACCATACTGGAAACCCATTGCTACTATAAAGTTGGCAGTCCAGTTGGAAAAACCAGCAACAGCAATGGCTGAAGGCCTGGGTCCCTGCGAGAACAGCTCTGCCACAATGAACCAAGGGATGGGACCCGGCCCGATCTCAAAGAATGCCACAAAGGCAAAAATTGCTACATAACTTATATAAGACATCCAACTGAGTTGGTCCTGCAAAAACACAAAAACAAGAGGAAGGTTTTTTTTAAAAAAAAGATTCAGCATAATCACTGCCTTCAAAGTCATAAATCAGAAGTCATAAATTGAAGCGTGTGTTGACAATACACCTACCAGCAGAGCCAAGGCAATAGTCAGGAGGACGGCAGATCCAGCCATTCCCAGCAGCCCCACGAGGTGCAAAGACCGGCGTCCGGCTCGTTCTACAACAAACAACTGCAAACACAAAGAGATGAGAGAAAAGGTCAGTGTAAAAAATGCAGTGCTTTGATATTAGCTTATCTGCCATAGTCATTTTGACAACAAAATATATATAATATTAAAAAAAAAAAAAACACTATATCAAAAATCAGATGACAAGGAACCAGACACTGACTGCAAAATAATGTCTGAAATGTGCACTGGTAAAACAGAATCTGTTTTTTGAAACCTGTGATGTCCCCCCCGTGCTGTACTCACCGACACCACAGTGAAAGCTGTGTTAACCACACCGGTTCCAATGGTGGCATAAACAGGCTGCTCAACTCCAGCTTTCTCAAAGATACTAGTGGAATAGTAGAACACCTAAAAACAAACAAAAGGTGATATGTAGGTTTGTTCAGGATCTCTTCTCCGACTTGTGATGTAATTCTTAAAAAAAAAAAGCAAAACATTTCTCTCTGGTTTCTCTGTCTTAAGTTTGAAACTTACAGCGTTGATGCCAGACAGCTGCTGGGAGAGCTGCAGCATCACAGCAATGAAGAGGGGCTGACGGTAGAGGGGCGAGCGGAAAAGCTCCAGGATGGTCACCTTCTTCTCCCTCATCATCTGACGGCTCTCCTCCTTCATCTCCTGCATGTCAGCGCTCACGTCTGTGGTGCCCCGGAGCTTCTTCAGCACTGAAACATGTAAGGAAAAAAAAAAACATTGATGGGTTAATATTAACTACAGTTAAGGCAGCTATTATATGTATATATAGCAGTATATATGTCTGTGCACATGTTTACATATGCAAATATGTGACTGACTTGGCCACACCAATTTAATTTAACTTCAGCTTTAGTGATCGGTTTTATGTTTATTGAGACACACATATGTGGGTTTGAATGACAACATAAAATCTGTGTTCACCGCTTTTGGCCTTGTTCTCCTCATTCTTGTTGATGAGCAGGAATCGGGGGCTCTCTGGGCAGAGAGGAAGCAGGACGCACTGTATCACAGCAGGGACGAAGAGGAAACTCAGGAGGAGCGGCCACAAGTTGTCATTGCCCATGATTGCTTCCATTCCAAATATCTAAAACCAAAGCAGAAACTAATGAGCATCTCCACAGCTTCTAGTGTGTACTGGTAACAGCAATTTATCACAGGACAGTATCATAAGATAATGAATGATACTAGTTATGCAAGTGCATATTAACTAACCTGCGCAATGAGGATGCCAATTACAATGCCCAGCTGGTGCAGCGTGCCCAGGGCTCCTCGTAGGGCTGTTGGGGAAACCTCACCCACGTACATGGGCACAAAACCTGTGGAGAGGCCACAGTAGAGCCCAACCACAAAGCGGCCAATGATGAGCATTTCCCAAGAGCTTGCCATCTTTGAAAAACCCATCAGAACAGCCGAAATAAAAGCCAGGATATTTGCCATAAGCATGGAGTTCCTCCTGTAGACATCAAATAAGATACATTTACATTTAGGCGAATAAAACTCAGGCAGGCTCTCAGCAAAGTACTAATACTAGCAATGATTCAGTGTGTTGTTTACCTTCCCAAGCGGTTAACAAAGAGTCCAACAGAGAATGAACCAAAGATGCCACCGACAGAGAAGATGGCGATAGCGAGGGACCACAAAGCCGTAAGGGAGTTTTTGGTAATGGGCTCATTGTAACGCTGATTCCATGTTTCGTTGATGAACTTTTCGATAATCTGAGGAAGAAAGGCACATTTTGTTGTTACTGCTTAATTAAACAAAGAAATGTGTTCTGCACCAGCTTTGTAAGCAGTTCCCCACCACCACCACCACAACACAGAATAATTAAACACATCCACAAGCCCCATGCTGTCATAGTTGTAATATGATCATTTCAGTTAAATAAGCACATCCGCATCAGATCACATGCTTTACATTTTCCACTTCTGACCCGTGTCACATAGCTGAAATGCTACTTCAGAACCAGCTGGGGGCAGTCCTGTATAATCATCAGCATTTCCTGGCTACCAGGAAGTTTACCAGTTTACATGCAAGTGTCAAATTCCCCTTCCCCCACTGCGTCACATCCCCAGACGTCTTTGTTGACAAACAGGAGAGCGCGTGACTGGGTTTAAATAGTAATGCCTGCGTCTGTGCATGTGTGCGTCTGCATCATGCTGACTGCACCCTTATGATTCAAAATAGTCATGACCTGGTCTGCAATGTCCCGTAACTGACTTCACCAGTACAGCTCTACTACTGCCGCTGCCAGATGCTAACTCTGGACCTTTCATGTGCCTCTGAGCTAGGGCAACACATTTTTTTATTTTTTTTGAGGCGCAGGCAGTAAATCTAGTCCCAGAGATCGTAATGTACTAGAGTTCAGTGACAGCATGTGGAATTAAAAAAAACTCAGAGGTGTCCTTATAAAGCAGTTCTGAATAGGAGGCGTTGGCTCTTCAAGGGCTTTCCTGTAGTGGAGGGTTACATATTAAATTACTCACTGACACTGTTAGCACTGAGCCTGGGTCACATCCACTATCAACTTACACTCACAAGACCTTGTTGGTGATAAGTATGTATGTTATCATATACTGTACTGTCCCCCTGGCCTTCATCCCATCACGTCTGCCCTTTAAAGCTTGCTTTATTTAGAAGAGCACATTCAGTGAGTTTGTACCAGCAGAGAGAATATAAATAACTGCTTTGCTTAAATACTGTAGTTAAGCATAGCTGATGGAAAAGCGAAAAAAAAGAGTGAGGAACAAACTTTGTAGTTACACATGCAGGCCATCTGCTTTTTAAGTTGCAGACATTCAGAATTACAGAGCACTCATTTGGTAGTAAGACATTTTCAGGTAAGGTCTTATTCAGTATCTTTAAATGAGAAGCTCTTTACAAAGTAGTTTTTTTGTTTCTGAATCACATGCCCCTGTGTGTCTACAGAGCAACACAATATACGGTTTCTTTCCTTCATTCTTGGATCAGCGAGAGCATGTCTTAATTAACAGTTTTGGTCTGTGGCCTGTTGTTATGACAGAGCAGGTTAGGCCCCAGCTGGAACAGAGGACTCAAAAACCTGCAGTTGTTTTGCTGTCTGCCACTTTTATACTTTTTAAAATGTCACAGTTCAGTCCTGTTTTGAACGTGGTTGTGTTTTCGTTACTAGCTTCTCGGCAGTCCTATTTCACTGGTTTCCATGACATCATCAGGGAAGAGACTGGTGTGAAAGGGGGCGTGGCCTGCAGCAGCTTATCTGCTTTAAAGGCTACAGACAGTAAAACAGCATATGGACATAACATATGGAGCAGAACTAAAAACCAGGGGTAAGCAGGTATGGCTAGAGCTGAAAAGTGAAAGACATGCTGGGGACGGGTGAGTCTGAAATTAAGCTGTTAACAAGGGTAATAAAGTTAGTCCTTTAAGCTCCAGTTTTGTTCTCTACCAACTCCTAAAGGAAAACATGTGGCTCATTAGCTCCTAAATTCTCCATCCATCCATCCATCCATCCATCCATCCATCCATCCATCTCCTTATTTGGTAACTAAACTTGTTTCCCCATTTGGTGCTGGACAGATTGTGGGCAGGTATTTTGTTGTTGTTGTTTGCTTAGTTTTATTTTTCTTTTTAAGCTTTATCTCTGAAAGCATCTGCCTGCGATGGCTGATAAGTTTCATCTGAATTATCAGAAAGCCCTGCAAAGCTAAAAGGAAGCTGCATGTTTAAGTGATGAAACTGTGTATTCATCTCTGCAAGAGGCTTCTTTCACATTTTTTTCCACTGTCATCTTTTAGTTGGTACTTTAAAACACCCACTAACTGGTTGATAACGAAGGTGCAAGGTGAACCTTTTTACACAATTGGGTTTTTCTTTTCTGTAATCTTATTAGATTGCACAATCCAAACCACCACCTGGCTTAAAGTACACAGTGTAGAAACTGTCTATTCATGCTGTCACGCATTCAGCCTTGATTATTCAGCATGCACAGGGTAGAAAAAACAAAAAATAAACATTCATTTAACAACAATGAATAAATGCCACAATAATACTTTCTCATTTTAATACCTTCAAGGTCCAAAAACAAAATAAAATAATGTGAACTATCTTCAAATAACGCAATCTTTAGAGAAAAGTGAAACCCTCACACTCAGCACCAAAAGATGTTCCCAAAATCAAACCATCATAAACAAGACACAATTTAGCCCCTTTTTTTTTAACATTACTTCAAATGAGGCTAATTTCAAGTGTTGATCAGGCAGGCATTCAATGGTAGGAGCAGGGGAGAGCCAGAACAAGGCCCTTGAAAAGGCGTATCTAATCAGAGACGGAACAAGGCTTGCGTCACAGGCAGCAGCAGCAGCATTACCGCAGCCTTTATTACACATATGAACCAAAGAAAGAGGTGGTGGTGATAATCTTTCTGCCCCTATATAAAAAAAACACACACACACACACTTTTTTAGTAACATTATAACCTCAGAGGTCATAATAACTGTCTGTTGGGTATTTTCTGTCTTGACTGTTTCCTTGTGACATTGCTCAGACTTATGTTTCAGTGTGTGTGTGTATATAAGACCTAGACTGGTTTTTGGGGAGTAGATATAGAGTTAAGGGCACAAGTTCACACTAGCCACAGCAGTCCCTCACTGAGCCACTCATAAGGCTCAGTTTATATCAAATAAGGACAGGCTTGCTTCTGTCAGTGTCCATAAACAGAAATAGAAATGAATTAACTTCTCAGCTAAAAAAACAACAACTTTCACTCAACTTCTTATATTTGTTTTTCTTTTACATATTTTAAGACCAAACTGTTAGAGAATTAAATTATTGTGTTAGATAGCTTTTAACCAGACCCTCAGTTCTGTTTCACATCACCCTTTTGTTCATATTGAAGGAATGTAGTGATCTAACTGATAAAGGGTCCTTCATTTCAAAGCACAGGACACCAGTTAGCAGCTCAGATTAGCAGGGCCTCGGCCCGTGCCTCCTTTTTAGTACTTCTGCATATGTCAAAGGTAGCAAAGGGAGTGGAGCTCTCGCCTGTGGAAAAACACCTGTTACCTGTAGAGTGAGACCTGAGTCGCCATGGGGCGTGTTCAGACCAACACAAACTGAGCAGGCAGTACACATTCACACGCAATGGAATGCAGACATTCCTTAGGAAATGAATGTCTTTGCTGTATCGGCCTGTTAATAAAACCGACTGTCTGATTTACTCCTCAGGGGGCTTTGGAACATCTTTTCTATGACTTTGGTTTTGTTATGGGGATAAGTAACTGTCTGCCTCCTAAATTTCATTTCTAAATTTCGCTTTTGGCTGCCAGTCAGAAGAGGTCCATGTTTGGGCATAGACACTCTGCTGCTCTCTGTTGATACAGCACCCATTAGGCCTAAATTACGCTATTATTACCACACCTTTTAACCTACACCCTCCCTTTTCTGTCCTGTTCTTCAAGGCAGCAAGAGAATTAACAGCCAGCTGGTAGTTTCTTGGAATTGCTATTTGAAGATCATGCGGGCAGCTATACCCTGGGTATTTTATGGTTATTCTGAAGGCTGTACTTTGTGTTGCTTCAAATCTCTGACATGACAATAAACACTGAACCAACACTTTTTGAGACCAAAACCTTTAAATTATAAACTTTATGACAAAAGGTCTTTGTTCATGGTTGCGACCTCAGTCTGTGTAGGCGTTGTTCCCTAATGAAATGGTTTATAACTCACCTTCTGAGGGGCGTTGATGACACCTGAGTTGTAGCCAAACTGCAGGGAGCCAATCACAGCCGTTCCAACGCTCATCATCAGTGGGAACGTTATTTGCTGAAAGAGAACAGAGGAAGTGCTGTCAGTGAAGAGACCAGTCTGACCAGTTAATCACGACTTTTACCAAGCAGGCAAAATAGATTTATTTGTCCAAGAGCTGGCACAGCGTTCCCTGGCAAGAAAATCCCACAGATCTCAGTTTACTGACTGAAAATGGAATTGATGACAATTTCGCAGACAATGGATTCTGTACCTTGCTGTATTTAACATAATATATAATAAATGCACTGTTAAAATAATCCTGAAATGTTTTAAAGATGTTTGGTATAGAGGCACACTACGCAACACAATGAATATGAGACGCCTGTTTGTCTTCAGGCTCCCGACAGAGAGGTAAGAGATAGAGAAATCTACCTTCAAGCTATAACTCTGTCTACTGAAGACATTAATAAAAGACTGATGTGAAAATTGGACAAGGAGACAACTGTTCTGGTTAGTAATCCAAGTATGCTGTTCAATAAAGAAGTGCATTAAACAAAAAAAAAGGTTTGGGGTCTGAGGGGGGTTACAGGTTTTTCCTTTGAGAGCTTTCCAGATATCAGAGTAAAGCTGCCTTCTGAAAAACAAAAAAGGTCCAGGTCAGACTCTGGCCTGCTGATGTTATTGTCTGTGTTCTTGCTATTATTGCATTCATTTTTAGCCTGATCTCACCAAAGCCCAATAGATTAGAAGAGATTTTCCACATACCAAGAAGTTAATAAACCAGTTCAGGGTATGTCGCTCTCAGTTTCCTGTTCTCGGACAGGGAAGCAGAAGCCTCAAGCTACTATCCACCTTTTCATCACTGTCCACCCACACAGTCATTTTTTTCTTCTTTTTTTTTGCCTCAGCTACCTGTGTATCTGACCACCTCTGAGTGTTTCATTATGACCAGGTTAGGTTCCCGAAAGCATCAGCATCAACTGTACACCTTAACGTGTATCTTGTTTTCTTTATTTATGTGGCAAAGAGTGTGCATACTCAAGATTTAATTTAGAGCAAAGCAAGGTGTTACTTACTATTCCCCATCTTTCATATCCTTAAAACCAGTCATGTTGTTGGGATGATTAATGTTTTTTTCCTAAGCCCTGTGATTCGCTCCAAATCCTTTGGTGCAGTGATTCACACCAGGAGCCTTCCTCTTGTTATGGCAACAAAGGGCCTGGCCTTTATCAGACAAGCTGTCACCTCAAAGTCTTTGTTTTAACTAAAGTATCCTGAGAAACCTGTATAATTTTAGTAGAAGTTATTTTTATATTGAAACCCACTGAACTGATTAAGAGTAGGCACAAATCGAGGCTCTCTCCTCTGCTTAGTGATTTTTTTCTTTCTTCCTCAGCTCCACCTTGCAGCACCAGCAGGAAGAGTTCCCTGTGGCCATTCAAGTGCTAAGAGTTAGGCTGCTAAAATGAAGAGAGCAAACATGATTTAAAGGAATCAAATCTAGGAGGTGAAACATCTTTAAGTCACCAGCTCCTAAGCATGGAGTACCGCAGGATGACGGAGCCCTGCTAATGTGACTTTATAAGTAATTGGCCACCAAATTAAAAAAAATAAATAAAATAATAACATTTCACATTGCTTTGACCAAGCACTTTATCCGGAAACACCATAATAGTGTGCCATTGTGCCACATCTCAAGGTTGTTTTGCAACATTCTGATCTGTTCACCAAAATACAATCATAATGTTCATGACTGCTGTTTCAGATGACTTCTATTTTTATCATGCTGCTGGTAGTCATCAGAAGATAGTGACATACTGCCAAAAAGGGTTGCACACTATCATCAATACTCAGAAAGGCTGTTCAAAGTATCTCTGAATGGTTTGAAGGGGCCCAAGGCTTGCAAAGAAAACATTTCCTCATGATTACGCCGTCAGTCGCCTGGTATGTTAACACAAGGGCGACTGGGCCCATTGATTTATGTTGATGAATCGAATTCCTCAGAACCGAGATTCATCCGATAAGCCGATGGGTTTGGCTACCCAGTTTTGTTCCTCATATCTCTCCTGGTTGATATGAGTGGAATCTCACACGGTCTGCTCATTTTCAGCTTCATATTTTTATACTAAGAATCACACACATTCATATTCAGTAGGCATTTTCAAGCATTTCATTTTCCATTCAGGGTTTCGATATCTTGCCCAAGGATTTATTAAATCTCCTCTCTGATTAATAAAAGCTAGCCTTCTTCTGATTGGCTGCCACTTGCGAAGAGTTTAAGTTTAAGCTGCAGGTGAGCAAAGATCCTCTGCTCAAAGCTTACATGCTTGTTTCCTGTTATACTGTTTCAGCATAGAAGCCCCACGTATCAACACTGTTTACAGCATGGCAGCCAATCAGAGAAAAGCTGGCTTAAAAGGATGAAGAGAAAGGCGGCACCGAGACCCAGTATAAGATATCTAAGGATTATTTGGAACTGTGAATTATGAAAATGTACTCTAGTGGAGTCAAAGAATATTAAAAAAAAAGTAGTTTGAGGTAAGCATAATAGCTCCCTTTAATTAAATCTTTTTCATATAGCAATATTTATCAAATCAACACATGAAGTTTGGGACCACTTGATGAATGTAAATCCAGTATGAACTCTTTTTTTTTTTTTTAATCTCTTTTTGCATCTTTGTGGGTCATAAAATCTAAACAGTAAGGTCAGAGAAGCTAAAGTCCTGGAACTTTTCAGCATTTACTCCTTTTCAAAGTACATCTCTCTCTTAAAACCCTTCAGGCTGACTGCCTGGATTTTTCATAACATTTTTCATAGAAGAAGATGAAGACAGTCCATCAGGTTTAATTTAAAAAGACATTCCTCATAAAAGGAATAAAGTTCCTCTGTAATATCAGCAAAGTGCTGCAGACTGCTTTTTAATACAAGAACTCTTTGTGATGGAAGTAGCTTGGTTACATCTGAAAATGTTTTTAAGGGGGGGGCTGGAGTCCCTCCTCTACATCATGATGACGGAAGAGAGCAGAAAGAAGAAGAAATCTGTGTGTGTTTTGAGAGGCAGTAACTTAAGGCCTGTTCCAGAAAAGAAGAAAAGAAAAAGAGAAAAAAAAATGGGGCTAGGGTAAAGTTACTGAAGACCTGCCTGCGCCTCTGAGCCAATAGCAGCTCTCCTCAGGAAGGTCATTAGGTTCATAACAGAACATTATGTAAACATACATATACAGACTCTTTTCAGCATTGTGGGCCGGGATCTTTAAGAAGCGACGTTGCCAATGAGGAGACCAATCACTAATGATGTCTTTCTGTAACAGCTACAAAAAAAAAAAAAAAAAAAAAAAAGCAAACAAGCACTTCAGTGAACTATCAGCTGCTCTTTACCATAAACAGCAAAACCTTGCCTGCGCTGTTTGGAAAAAGTCATAACTAGAGTCTGTTTATGTCTCGCCCCCTTTTGGGAATAGTTGGAATATGTAGAGCTGCAAACAGCTGTGCAGAAAGTGGAGAGAGCCGTGTGTGTTCAAGTGAAATCAAAAACCTCTCTGTAACATCTTTACCTTCAGCCTACATGCCCTCAACTTTGCCTCAGAGCACACAAAAGTTTTTTGTGCAAGGCACTAAGTTCTAAACTACAGTCACTATAATTTTAGCATACTCAGAATTAAAATATGTATTCGTTTCATAATCGGTTAACTGGCTTAACCTGAAGTGGCTCATCCAGGTTTTAGGTAAACCTCTTCTAGGTAAGACAAATGTGGTTCCTTGTATGCAGTAATAAGAAGAGTATTATAATGCATGACTTCCTCACAAGGGAAACAATGAAGTCACGCCCAAAGCAACTATTTTATGTTCATAACCTTGATGGTGACGGGCCCTTTGCTCTTGCTTCGGCTCTCCGACTTAAAGTCACCTCTCAGCCAGCCTTAAAGCAGCTTTCAGCTGTGTTTATGTTTGTAACTGGACTCCTCATGTTTGTTTATACACGATGGCTCAGAAAGGCATTCATAAGTGCCGGTCATCATCATCACCACACTGCACACCGCATGGTTTGGCAGTCGACTGATTACAGGAATTCACGCCGAATACTAAAACCAGTTCCACAGAAGTGGTGACTTGGGCAATAAAAAGAAACAAAAAAAAAAAAAGAATGTAGAGAAAATATTTGTGACGCACAGTTAACAAGAAAACTTAACATGCACTTTGAGTTTGTATGTAAATCATTAATTGCTTAGAAGCCCATCATATATGTGCCTCACTTTTGTTTTACCTTCCAAAGGTGGAAAAAAGGAACGTTTGACATCAAATTTCCTGCTACAGTGAGCAGAAACAAACTCTTATGCCACTTTCTCACTTTGTGCTTCTAAACACACTTTCAACGCACTTCTTTGCTTTTATTCTCACAGGAAACCTTTCTTCTTGTAAACACGTTCCGACTAAAAATCACACACGACGCATCCTGAGATCAAAGTAACATCACTTTCCTCCCCTGACACATTTATTTTATTTAAATATCCCTTAGACACATGCAAATGCCCCCTCATTGCATGGAAAGAGTAAAGCGTCACGTGCAGAAAAATGCAGCCGAGTCATGGCTGTGGTGAGCAATTAATACCGTTTATGGCAGCTCTAGTTGCCTGGTACCACTTGGCTTGCTGCTCTTTCTGAGTAAACAGACAGACACCAGAGCTCATAAAGAGCAAATCATTAAAACATACTGCTAGATTGGACGAGTACAAAATGCGGTTTTGAGTCAACATTAACGCACCAGCCCACATTCAGCCATGCTAGTCCCTTTCTTAGTCACGTAGACAAACCTTAGGCACTTTCACAGTATAATTTCTGGAAGACATAATAATTTGTTTTCCAAATTAGGATACATACAACCATCCAACAACATCCAGAACCTCCTAATAAGTTGGATTTCAGCACACAAGACATGATATTAAATCTTCCTACAACCTTTTTTTTTTAACTATAGTTTTTTTTAACAGTGTCTCTTTGTTCATTTAAACACAGAGAGCCACAGAAAGAAAAAGAAACTTAAGCTCTGACAAACAAAGCCAGCTGACATGGGGGGGCGTAGCTCTTGCAATAAACAAATTATTTCTAGATAAGCGTGTGTGTGGGGGGGCGGGGTTGGCCACAAAAACCAAGTGCCAACAGGAAGTGTAAAAGTGCTGCAAAGACCACTGAAGCAATGTGAAACAGATAACCTACACAGTCCAAAACAACATACACAACTATTGTAGCTGAAGCAACTATAAAAATGGTAGATAACAGTTCTCTATAGTCCTGCAGGAGTGGATCTTATAACAATACAACAAAGTAAAAGTAAGATTAAAATGTGCTCTGCAGAAGCAATTCTCTACATTTTACAAACCCATCATGTGATATTTTAACATGACATCATTAGTTTTTGACCTAGTTACAAGTTACTGAGCTAAAAGTACATTTCCCTCTGAAAGGCAGCACAGCGAGGCCATCGGGAAAAAACCCATCTAGGTTGCTCATCAGTTGCACCATTTTACTCTGTGCCAGATCCCATTTATGTATTCTGCCTCATATCTCCAGAATCACACACGAACATGAATCTGTATCTCGTCACAGCCGCACTCCAAGAGGGTTCATTCTTGTCGGCGTGTGTCAGATTCACGGCGCACAACGACCCTCACGTCCCTCCACACGTCACCACTGAAGTCTCAGCTTACATCGCTCTAGGGAATCCAATATGAGCCCTCCTCCTAAAGTCACCTGATTGAAACAGCACAGCACGCTCTATGAGGACTGTTTCCAAATAAAGTTCTTACAATATGAAAAGGAAAAATAAACCCTTATCATTATATTACGGACCCTGAAAGCCCACATACAATGACAGAAATAAATGCTTGCACTGTATTTATTATGGTAGGTCTACTCCAAAGTGGTTCCATTTTATGCATGTCCTATGGTGGCTGTTTGTTTTTTTTTTAATTTAATCAAAAGCACATTACATAACTGCATGAATCCTGTTATGATGATAATTTAGTGTTTTAAAGGGATTCGAATAGTGAGTGCACGCTATTGTTGTTGTTTTCCTGTAATGCAAGGTATTATTCACCTTTAAATGCTCTAAAATCACAACACCTTATGTGTCCCGTCTAACTTTTTATACATTTCCAAACATTAAAGAGCTCATTCATTTACCTCTAAATGCTGCATATACTTAAACAAAACTTAAGGGTGTTTAAATGCCTTATCTGCCAGTACCAGTGAAATTTCTACCAGCCTCCAGTGAGATCAGATAAAATGTATTTATAGCTGTGCTCTGTTTGGGAAAGTTAGTCTCGCCATTCGTACAAAAAAATACATTTTTCATATACACCAGTGAACGCTTACTTACAGTATGTGGCCCTTTATTTACTATAATATCAACTGAAGTTGAATGTGAGCAGTCAGATGCGAGTTAGACACCAGGAGACACCACTCCTAATTCATCACATGTCCCAAAGAGTAAACATCATGGTCAGTATCAGTCATAATTCTTAGATAATGAAGTAAAAGTATATCCCTAAGCAGGAAATACTGCATACTGCAGTACTGTTTCACTCAGATCACTGCATGCAGCATAAATCAAAGAACACAACAGACAGTTTGAGCCATTTCTGCACCGATGCTGGACAGTCAGAGGTGAGACCAAACGCTTAAAAGGCAGAACATAAAAGCAGCATCTCAGGTCAGTCCTGATTTATTAAGTTGAGCTAATCCCAATTGAAAAGTGATGTCAAAAGAAACCCAAAGGGATCCTGTACTTCAACAGTAATTTGCACAGTGACCAGAGGTGGGGATGACGCAGTACAGTGAGCGCTAATTAAAGTGAATTAAACATGCTCTCCTGTTCCCTGTTCATCTCAATTAAAACCCTCCTAGATCTCTTAATCCAAAGTTGTTTTTTTTCCTTCCAGTAAAGCCTCATTATGCCTCATTACAGCATGGCTGACAGTTACATTATAAGGCAAGCTGAAGGGAAGTAGTCATGCAGATGAAAGTTAATCTACTGGACTGTCTTAAAGACCGCTGGAGTTGGCAGTTGCCTGAAAGCCTGAGGACGGAGAAGAATCATTCTGGTGCAATTAAGTCTGTACAATGTGAGGCTGTTTTTTGGCACTGGAGTCCCAATCAAAATACCTGCTGTTAAGGCTGTCAGAAATGTAATATTTTAAAGGCCCTCTCATTTAAAGCAGAATAGATACTTGGTCCCAATTAGACGGTTTTATTCTTTGTAGAGGAAACTAAGAGGGTTGGGGAATTTTTCAGTTCAAAACAAACCTGTCATTCAGGATTTTTCTCTCTAGATGATGAAGATGGCAGAAACAGGGAGGGAAAAAAAAGACCTATAACCAAAGCATTTTAGGTACTTTAGTTGCCTAAATAATGCACCCTTGTTTCACATCAGCACAGTGTGAAACTCTTTACTTGATTTTGCAAAAACATCCCAACAAGTGCTACTTCATCTATAGCTTAAGATGGGCGGAGGCTGACTGGACCCATATTTCACTTGGTGCAATGATAAGGGTATAAGATAAAATTAAGTTGTTTGAATTGGAACTTCTACAAATCCACAATCAGTACACCTGGGCGAAGTACACTGTGTAATAGCAACAAGACCACACCTAACCAAAGCACCATCTGCCAAGTCAGTGCAACCAGTTTTAATTCAACAGCAGCATTCAGATTTATCTGAATTTGGAACTCGTACTGTATGTGAGCATGTGAGCCATTTCTGTAAACAGTGCTAAGCCAGGTATGAAAATCCTGAGCACGAGATATCGATTGGCTCGCATGTGCACAACAAACAGTGCTGGAAGCAACAACGAGCGAGGGAGTGAAAAGCCTGGGAGGGAAAAGCTCCAGGCTTTAAAACCCCGGAGTTGGCAACTGCGTATTCCCTCGGCGGGCTCCCACTCTCTCTGGAAATCTGATGTGTCTGTGTCACAGTGGTAAGTGGGAACACTGAGAACCTTTCCCATCACGTCCACCACAAACCCATCCAGCTGACAAGCCACAACAGCACTAAGTATGTGGTGAAAAATAGCATGGAGCTATGACACAGACAGCTAGGGAAACATTTTCTGACCGCCATGTCAGACTGAGCTGCCCTGTGCTGCTCCCTGGGTTTAACTGATCTTACATCAATGAGAAAGTAGGACGGGGAGGACGACTGAAGTCTTCTGCCTACGTGCCTCACTGTGTTGCATGTAAATGATGACCAAAAGCCACACCAGGACGGAGACAAAATTATCAGGCTGCAGATAAGTCCTGCTTATTTCCTGAACAATGAGTATCACAGTCTATAATGAAAAACGAGCGATACCTTTAGATTGTCTAATCATCGGTGCCAGATGCAGAGACATGAGCTGATAATTGATTAGGCAATTAGCAGATACAGACATTAGCTAGAGTTCATCACTGATGTCACCAATCTGGATAAGTCGAGTAAAAATGCCAAAAGCGAGCAGCTTGTTTTTTGTTTTTAATCACTGTAAACTGATGATG
The DNA here is from genome assembly GCA_024447675.2 of Pterophyllum scalare. NCBI lineage: Eukaryota > Metazoa > Chordata > Actinopteri > Cichliformes > Cichlidae > Pterophyllum > Pterophyllum scalare. Next base: position 62,550 of record JAMQGT020012823.1, on the reverse strand, counting down.
GAACAAGTTTAGGAGATCATATGAGAGTCTGAGAACTAATAATGGATATTTTCTCCTTTTTATTAAAAAAGTAATGAATAACACTAATGAACAGCATGTTAATTAGTAAGAAAAAATACACATTGAAATGAGTCTACATGTTAATATATTAATAATATCTGAATTCTATGGAGTAACTGAATGTTCAATTAACAGGACTGTTAAATAACACAGGACAACCTTTGATGGTGATTTGCAGCTTTACTTTGTATTAAATGTTCATTTTCTCATTTTTGATTACAGTGTTATTATTATAATAGCCTAGTAATAACAACTAAGTCGGTCCAAGACCTAAAACACACAGCATACTGGCAGGAAGTACTTTTACTTTGAAAACATTTTGCTGTCACTTTCCTGCTCTTTTGAATGCAGAACCTCTATTTGCATTTTATCATTGATGCAGGGTTACTTTGATGAATACTTGTATAAAACACTAAGATACTGATATAAGAGACTCCTGGGTATAAACTGTTCTTGAGAAACTTGAGTCATCTGGATGATTTGCAGGAAGAGACCACCTCAGCTACTGACAACTCCTCCCATCTTGTTTCAATTTGACTGACACAGAACATGAAATAACACATAAAATCCCCTATTAATAATGTGGTGCTAAAATAATGGATCATAATCAACATGTTATTTAACTATTACAAACTTTTACTTTAAGCTCAGAAACAATCTCATGATCATTATGAGAACAATATCAGTGGTATTACAATAATAATAACCTCTGTCATAAAAAAAACTACATTGGTTCAAGGGCTCTTACTTTGAAAACCTTTTTACACTTTTCTTGTTGGAAAATTTTGCAGTGTAGCATTACACACACACACAAGAAATGTGACTTGTAGCTCATTTAGGCAGGGAGAGAGTTACAAAGGTTGCTCTCAGATAAAATACAGTCTTTCACATGACTGATGCTAAACCTGTAACCAGTTATTAAGTCAGATATATCAACATGTCTGACCACCTCGCAGCATTAGCCAGGTGTCCCAACATAATTTAGTTTACTGGGATAGTGTCGCCCAGATCATGAAGTTACACACACCCCTGGGCATGAATATTTGAGGGGCCCTGGACAAATTTGTCTCCCATTATATGAAAAGTAACCATCAAAACAAAAAAACTTCAGTCTTAAAGTATCTGGTAGCACAAGTTTTTTTTGTGTGTGTTTTTATAACAAAAAAAGATACTATTTTTATTTTAAGTATCATGACACACACACCCAACTGCTTGTGTGTGTGTGTTATGAATATATATACACACACACACACATTTTTATTTTTCTCCTCTTTTTAGCCTCCTTAGCTGAGTTCCCAGACTCTGGACTGAACCCTGAATGTCCCCAGATGACACGGCACTGCCTACCACGCTGCTTCAGTCTGACGTGACGTACAGCAGTGAAATGTAACCCATAAATCCCCCATATTGATATCAGAATAATAAAATATTGCGCCATAATTAAAGGTGTGCGCAACAATCCCATTAAGGACATTAAAATGCACTTTAAAAAGACTTAAAGCCTAAAACATTATAGCCGGTCACCGAGTTCACACCGGGAACATTGTAAATACTAGCCACATCCTCGCTGACGCCACATGTACGACACGCGTTTCGTGGGCACTCAAGCTCCTCTTCGCTCACCTAACAGGTTTGACAAAGACTGAACCCAGAGAAGTGTAGTTACCTTTCCTTGCTCCATGGCTGCGCAGTGGAGGACTTGTTTCTTCTTCTTCTTCTTCTTCTTTGTTTGCCTTTTCTTTCGTCAGAGTTGACTCGATGGAACAACTTCCTCAGAAATCAGTCTTCTCCCAAAGTTTTTGCACCGCGGGAAATGACCTCAAACTTCAGTTCAGTTCTTTTTCTTCTTCTTTTTTCTATGTAAAGAAATTATTCAGAGGTCTTTCTGCTTTAAAAAAAATAAATAAATAGAAAAACCAAAAGCCCGACAGCTATAGCTTGAGGTCCGCGCCCGTTGTCTCCTGTTTCTTTGTAAATTGCGAGCTTCGGTAGCTTTAATTTACAGCGTCGATGATGAAGTCTTACTTCGAGTGATCTTTGGATGCTGGAGTAGTACCGCTGCCCAGTTCCTGAAAACAGCTCTTTAGAAACATGAACCGGTTTACTGTTCATATATAAATTCTGACGCAATGGGGGCGGAGCTTGATGAAGGTTAGTCTTCCCTGCAGCCAATGGTTGCGTTCACGCATCAGCGACAGAGAGGAGGCATGGTGAGACTGCACGCAAGCTGTGGTGGAAGTTAATTTATGACTGTAGTACTTTCTTGTTGAATCTCAGATTTTTTTTAAAAAAAAATGTAAGTTTATCTGTGTTAATTTTTTCAGCTATAACTACCAGTAACTTTGCAAAATTAAGTTTTTTTTAAAAAAACAAATAAAGTGTTTATGAAATTAGATGTGGAAGAGAGGGCATGTTGGAGAGGATTTAACATGTGAAGAAGATATTTTATTTAAATGTGACCTTCCCAATTCCTGTGCTAGATAAATACAATTAAAAGAAAGCTAAAGTCAAGTCTTTGTAAAGTTTTTTTTTTTTACTCAAATGTATTATCCTTTTTTTAAAAAAAAATCCCAGTAACCTTTAAAAATGATGGCAGCTGTTGTTTTGTCTAGTAGTTCATCAACAGGCACATTTCTTATAGAGCAACACAAATAACTGACAAAAACATAACAGTAAGTGACAAACACAGTCTCCCAGTTTAGATTGTGGCTACATTTACTATTATTTGTGGTAGTTTTCATCATAATCCATAAAAATCTCATAGCTGGTGACTTTGTAGTGACTCATAATTTTCAGCCTTTGGTGTAGCATAGCTGATGGTTACATGTTAACCTGAAGGAGCTGTATGATGACAGCCAGTCAATAAAAGCCAGACTTTTGAAAAGAGGCTGTCTTACGATGTTGACTTTTGAAAACTAGAACCAGCCAAAATGTGGGAGATTGTCTCAGTGTGTTGAGATGAGGGTAAAAATGCTGTGCAGCCACTTATTTTAAAGCACCAGTCTGGCAATATTACTTATACTGGGGTTACCAGATCCCTACAGACTGCATGTGGGGCAAAGAGTGTGTGTGTCTGTGTGTGTGTGTGTGTGTGTGTCTGTGTGTGTGTGTGTGTGTGTGTGTGTGAGACACACTGAAAAGTTGTCTGAAATTGTGATATTTATAACTTAAAAGTAAACACACACAATGCAGGTTAAAGGTTTGGTGTGGGGTTTGCATTCTAACCCTGTGTCTGTGTGGGTCCTCTCTGGGTACTCAGACTTCCTTCCAAAGTCCAAAGACATACATGTTTGTTAAACTGGTTAGGGGTGAATGTCACTGTGAATGGTTGTCGGTCTCCATGAATTAGCCCTGCAATGACTGGCAACCCATCGAGTGAGTATCCTGTTCTGTCTTGTAATCATCTTTGGAGTTCAGTTGAAGTGTATCTGACACTTGTGAGACTCACCTGTCAACTTTTGTTAACTAGACACAGTTAAAATTTGGGACATTATGTGGGACAGAGGTGACATGATGCAGTTATTATTTTTATTTTGGCATTTTCTCCCCGTGTTCACATGGGTTCTCTCTGGGTACTCTAGTTTCCTTCTACAGTCCAAAGACATGCAGTTAGACCTTGACCCTGAAAAGGATAAGCGGAAGAAAATGGATGGATGGATGACTTTATTTATTTCTTCATTATGTAGGTAGTTATGCTTACCTGTTTTCTGTTGTCTGTGTTTGTTTTGAAAATGACCTGAACATGGATGACCTATTGCAAACCACATCTACTTACCAGTACAAATAAAGCAACCTGAACCTGAAAGGGACAAAATGCTGTGCTTGTGTAAAGTGGGACACCTGGTCATCCTATGAGGCACAGAGACATATGTCTGCCGTTGTTTTGTTTTTTTTTGCATGCATACATGCAAATTGCTTTGTTGGTAGTTTGAATATTATTGTTCCATCTTATGAATGTTTGTTATTTTATATCATATTCAGTTACTTTGGATGCTGTATTAAGAAACTGTATGCACCGTCTCACTATTTCTGGTCAAATAAAATAATAAATGTTATGAAATGTGTATACAATGTGAATAATAATAACAATTTTCAAAGAAGACCCACAACTGTTGAGCAGTCAGAATCCTGGATGAGACAAGAAGGAGACACCATTCCTCTCCAATTAGTCCAGCAACTGGTCCCTCAGTTGCTCTCCTTGTAGGTGCGGGAGAGGTGACTGACAAGCTGCCACAGGTTGTCTTCAGTAGCCAGTGGCAAAGCTTTGTCAAAGCATCAGAATTATAATAATTACTTTAATAATAATAATTGTAAATTGAGGAGTCTATCAGAGAGGTTCCTCAAGTAACATTTCTGAACTCATAAATTCCCCCAAGGGCTTTCTGGAAGCTGTTAAGTCCTGAAGGAAGAGCCTGCGGACCAGATGAGTGCAACCCCATCTAGCTGAGGAAGTTGCACAATGCACAACCAATACAGGGGTGTCAAACTCAATCACAGGAAGGGCCAAAATTGGAAACAGGGCCAAGCAGGATTAACATTTATTGAACAGTCTAAAACTAAAAATATTTTTAATCAGCAATAAGAATTTGAATGGCCAGAAAACAACACATTAAATAAAATATAAAATGATATTTTTTCTTCAAAAATAACATCACGGTGAGTGAGAATATTTCAAGCTGATGAAAATTGGCATTTTTTTTGGGCAAAAACTGTGATGTGATTTTCTATGTGTCAAAGTCAGGAAAATGCTGCGTAAACTGTGCATTGTGTCCAGTATATCAGCAAAAAAAGCTCAGCTGCATGCACTGTGGTTGAGACCTAGTCTGATTTCAACATGGAAAGTGGCATAAATTCCCTTTTTGCATCAGCTGCTCTCGCATGTGCAACTGTACTTGAAAAGCTTTCACCGCATCAAACATGTGCGTAATCACACAGTCCCATCACTGAAGCTGCAGGCGTAATGCATTAAGATAATTGGTTATGTCGTAAAGAAAGGCCGACTCACACAGCTACCTTTCATTCAGCCCTGCTGAAGCTTTCCCTTTACTTTCTATGAGCTGCCAGATTTCCTCAGGCAGCTCATGGTACCTGTGTGATAAGGAACGTCACCAAATTCAGAAGCTATTTCCTCCAGAAAAGACCGAAACTGCCGGTGATTTAAAATTTTATTATTTGCCTCTTAAAAAGTTCACTGTCTGTGTTACGGTGATTATGACAAGTTCTGACATCAGGACTTTGCTGTGCAGCGTTTCCTGGTGTGTGAAGCAGTGATGCACTGTCAGCTCACCTGTGCATGTCTCCCTCTGCATCTTCTCCCGTATCCGTCCCACCAATCCGCTCTTTTTCCTGCACATTGCAGCTGAGGAAAAGAGACACACGGTTTACCTCTGATGTCAGATGAGGTCCTCTGCCTCCCACCTGTTTGCTAAATCCCTGTTTTCCACTTTTCGTTTGGCCATTTTGAGGGTCAGGCTTGTTTAAAGGTCCCTGTAAAAAGTGCTGACTGATGCTTTTATCCGCTGACCACTGATCACTGGATCCCACTGATCCCAGACGAGCCCCCTCAAACCGTATATGGACTTCTGGGAGAGGAATGGTGTCTCGTCCTTGTCTGATCCAGGATTCTGGCTGCTCAACAGTTTTGGGTATTCTTTGATGTGTTTTTTGTTTCATGATGCACCAAATGTTTGCAGTTGGTAAAAGGTTTGAACCACAGGCAGGCCAGTTCAGCACACGGACTCTGCTACTACAAAGTCATCCTCGTGTAATAGCTCCGGTAAGAGGTTCAGCATTCTCTTGCTAAAAAATGGAAGGCGTCCTTCGACAGTTGGTGAGGGTGGTATCCAGTCACGGCATATTGAACGCCTGGTCATCCTTTATGGCACAGAGACTCATATCTGTCATTCTTGGGGTTTGTTTGTTTGTTTATTTGTTTGTTTGTTTGTTTGCATGCATGGATGCAAATTGCTTTGTTGTTACTTTGTGCAAAGTGCTTTACTGTTTGGATACATCCATTGAAGAAGTATACATATCCCAGCATATGAACACACAGTCGAGTATATGCTCTTACATTTGTTCATACATGTATTCTTCCATAAATACTCAGCATCCTTCCATCTACGGGAGATGATGGTGTAGCATCCATAACATATTCTCATCTGCACCTCCACAAGTGGCTGAGCAGTCCTATCCGTCTGTCTCTGCTGCATTGGCTGGAGGTTAATGGCGATGCCATTATTCGTTAGCCGATCTTCTGCAGCTATCTGGAGAGTCCGCTCCTGCTAATAAGGTCAAATGCCTTTGTCAGGTCAATGAAGGCAATGTAGAGTGGAATTTGCTGCTCTTGACACTTCTCCTGCAGCTGGCGTAGTGAGAATATCATATCAACAGTTGATTGGCCAGCTCGGAAGCAACATTGGGACTCAGAGTAGACTCAGGAGGCTAGGCGTACAGACACACCAAGACAATATGGGCGAAGACCTTCCCAACAGTGCTAAAGAGTGAGATTCCCCTGTAATTGTTAAGTCACTGTGGTCTCCTTTGTTCTGATGATGATGTTAGCATCCCACGTGTCCTGGGGGATGTGTCCCTGGTCCCAACAGAGGGGAAGGAGTTCATGCAGAGGTTGGAGCAGTGCACGTTTCCCACTCTTCAAGACTTCTGACAGGGTATTGTCACCCCTTGGGGCCTTCCAACTAGCAAGGCAGTGAATGGCTTTGCCAAGTAGGTAGTGAGTCTATCTCCTTCATGACTGGTAGGTCTGGGATGGGATCTAGTGCTGCGTCAGTGACAACATTCTGGATTTCATACAGCTCAAAGTAGTGCTCAACCCAGTGTTGCAGCTGCTCTCCTGGTCTGTTATGGCTTCACTCACTTTAAACTTGAGTGGGGCAACTTGTTCATACCCTTGTGCATCACTCCTGCATCACTGGTGACAGCAGCTATCTGTATACTGCTGCAGAGCTTCAACCAGTTGGTGCTTGCACAGTGGTAGGCAGTCTACTGGGCTTTTGCTTTGGCAGTTTTGAGGGCTTCCAGTGTGCTATGGCTAGGCCTATTTGCTGCAGATCAGCAGAGAGCCCAGGACACATGGTCCTTACAATCCAGCTTGCAAAACAAAGAGCTGGAGTCTTCTTCCTTGGGTTGCCTGGTGCACTGCCTGGTGGCCAGTCCTTTGAGATAGTTCTCCAATCTCCACGCACGGAGTGGAGCAAGCTAGCCATGGCAGGATGGCACCTTATTGGCTGAGTGCTGCCACCATCAGAAGTAACTCCTGGTGCTCATCATATCGTTTGCCAAGTGCATGCGCTTAGAACCTGTATCATCCACTTCTCATGTTGTGTTGACACCTTGCAATGAAGCTGGACTGTTCTCTCCAGTGGAGCTAAAAAGACTGGGTAATGTGGAGGATCATCTGTTGCCCATGCAGCAGGTCCCCCCTCTCTGCATTGCCGCTGTGATCCAAAGGAAAGTCAGAGGCCAATACAGTTTGGCAACAGCAAGAGCTGCTGAAAAGTGCTGAAGTTCAGCACAAACCAGGTCTGGACTGCAGGCATGGCAGTTCAGCACACAGATTCTTCTACTACAAAGCCATCCTGTTGAAATAGATGCAGTATGCAGTTTAGCATTGTCTTGCTGAAAAATGGAAGGCCTTCCCTAAAAAAGACATTGTCTGGATGGGACCATATGTTGTGCTAAAACCCATATATGCCAATCAGTACTGATCATTCAGAGTTTATGGATCATGTTATCATATGGTTTTCATCCTGCATTTGTGGATGACACAGTGAACTTTATTCTCAGACAGTGATTTGTGGAAGTGTTCCTGAGGCCATGCAGTGATTTCCATGACAGAATTGTGCCTGTTTTTAATGCAGTGCCGCCTTAGGGCCTGAAGATCTGCACACCCAGTGCTGATTTTCAGCCTTGTCCATTGCCCACAGAGAAGTCTACAGATTCTCAGAATCTTTAGATAATATTGATATAACTGTAGCTCATGAGATATTCAAAGTCTTAGCAGTTTTTTTATTGAACATTATTCTCATTATTGTAAATGCAACTTCCATTTTTTGGAATACATTCAGTACAATATTTGAAGTTATTTTGAACTGTCGAGCAACATCTGACTACGAGTCCATCATCTGAGTTATTTGTCTTTCACCACCTTGTGAAATAAACTGTCTGACCTCTGTTCAACCCCTCCGCGCTGTGATGTGAGATGTTTGTTGTCAAAGGACTGAAACATTAAAAAAAAGAGCGAGAGGGAGAGGAAAACTGTGTGCTACCTTTTGTTTGGGATTGAGGAGAGGTGTCCGGTTCGAGTGTGTGCTACAAAATTAAGTAAATAATTGTGAGCTACCAAAGGGAAACGCATGTGTTTGCACAATGTCTGAAAGCACAGGGAGAGGGAGGCCAACAGGCTGAATTCGTCAAAATTTGTTCTGTTTCTATTTTCTCTTCAACCTTTGAAAGCTTGGGAAAACAATAACAGGGAAATATTGAGGAAAACGTGGAGTGATCCCAAATGAACTGACCCAGCGTTTCAAATAAAGTCTGAGATGAAGGAGCAACACCTCAGGAAGTTTATGCCTAAACAAAATCTCGCATTGTCACAACAGTGTTTCCATTGTCACAACAGCGTGTCCAGGAAACAATCTTACCATTCTCACTAACATATCTTCATTTGCAATAATGGCAACAAAGCATTTTTTTTACACACTGAAATATTAATGTAAGATTTTATTAAATGTGCAGGACAAATACAAATCGTATTCTTCCTTTAAAAAAAAAGAAAATTGCACAGAATTACTATATTGAGCGCACCAGCAAAGATACATATGATGCTCATGCCTCTTTCTTCAGTTGGTGGGGGTGGTGTCCGGTCACAGCATATTGAATGTAAACAAAATAATTGTGATTGTGGAGGAGGAAGCACCACTGACAGGACGGCAGGGGAAAAAAATGACAACACAGGGAACAGTTTTGTTATTGTTTGGTTTTGACCTGCAAGCCCTTTGAAAGCCCAATAAAAACAATAACAGACATTTTTCTGGATCAAAGAGTAAATGTTCTGAATGATGGTATTGTACACTAAATCAAACGCTCAGGATGCCAGTCACAAGGAGTCTGAGTGTCATCCTGTTTAAGTTATCAACTTCTGGAACCCTTACCTTTTCTTTCCAATAATTATCTTTGAGGATTGAAGCCTCAAATATAAATTTATGGCCAAAACAATTCATAACAATATTATTATTACAATATCTAAAAAGATTTTTATTCAATTTTAGGTTTGTTTATCGTCTCTTTTGTGTCTTTTTTAGGTTTTCTTATGATATTGGTTCTTCATTTTGGCACAAGCAGTGACCAATTTCAAGGAAGCAACCCATTTTAAAAAAATATTCTGCTTGCTTTCTTGCCAAGTATAATATGAAGGTCCATGCTGCTCTCATGTTGGTATGGAAAATACGAGGTACACACCCAATTAGCAAGTTATATCTTGCTGAATTTTAAAAAGCAGGTTGCAGTAACCCAACAAGCCATAACAATATGCTATGTAGTGAAAGGTGCTGGTAGTCAGCATTTATTCTCAAAAAGGTGATCTGCTGGCACTAATCTTCCCATAACACTGCATATAAATTTTGGCTGGTTATTTCCCCCTGGTTTCAGCCCTTGTGCTAAGCTACTAGCTGGCTCTTGCTCCGTATTTACCACACAAACATGAAGCGGGTATCAGTGTTCTCATCTTCCTTTCCACAAGAAAGCAACCAGACCTCTCTGTCTGACTCTTACTTTTCATGCAATAAAGTCTAATCTGGTCCATGTCTATATACGTCTTCGGCTCTTCTCACTCCAGCCCGGTACATTTGTTGATCTCACATGCACATGACAGTACCTCTGTTGAAACCTGAATAAACGGACGGATCAAATTCTCCAGGCCACAATGAAGGCCTGAGAGCTTGCCTGTGCCCTCGTGCACGTAGGCTCTCCTGCTTTGTTATTCTCACGAGTCAGTGTCCATCACCAGCCTTTGTGCCAGTATTAATCTTCTCAGGACAAGCTTGCAGCTGCATGGGAGCTTACAGTTTTCTCTCAGACCACGTTTCAGAGAATCCTTGTTTGTGCTGCATTAACACAGGAGTCCACCCACTTCGTCCTTGTAAAACTGATCGGCTTCTTATTAATCTCTCCACCTACGGTAATGTGCAAAAGCTTCGAGCCAACCGGAATTTTTTTTTGTAAAATTTTGCCAGTAAAATAAAAAATGGGTGCAACGATTTATTGAAATGTGCAAACATACATGGAAATAAAGTACGCAAGGCAAAAATAGTGTCTGTACAATTCTAATGAGCTTCGGTTTGACCACCTTTATTCTTCAACACAGCCTGAACTCTCTTAGGCAGCTTTCTTGTAATGTCACCAAAGCTCTTCATTGGATGTTGGCTGCCCTTTGCTCCTGTCTCTGTCCGGATGATCCCACACTGCTTCAGTAATGTCGAGGTCCGGGCTCTGGGGAGGCCAATCCATGACTGATAGTGTTCTACTGTGGGTTTCTCCATCCAGGTACAATTTTACTGCATTAGTTGTTTGCTATGCTGTCTGTTATGTGTTTTTGTAAATCAAACTGCGGTAGAAGAAATACCATTATAGTAATGTAAAATACACCACTACAAATTACAGGCCTGGGTGAAAAATCCTACTTAAGTAAAAGTACATACGTATAAGCAGCAACATGTATTTAAAGTCAAATCACTCGTGTGGTCTCTCGGACTGATATATTATTATAAATGACATCACTGGATTATTAATACGGATGCATGAGTGTGTAAGCAGTGTGTCACTGTTGTAGCTGCTGAAGCTATAGCTAGTTTGAACTACAATTTTTGATTGTACTAACAGGCTTTGATAAACAATATTTTTTCTCTGTAGCCTACTTTTGTTGGGATATTGCTTTATTAGCTGAGGTTTGCCATACGATCTATTAGAAATTGAAGAATAAATGATGTACGGATTGATTTGTTGTTGTAGTTTTCTTGTATAGTCTCAAATCAGAGCATTTCCTCACAAGATAAATCTGCATCTAGCTGTGGGATATGAAATTTCCAGCATTTAAGTAAAGACAAACTTTTATCTTTTCTATACTCGATACGATGTTTGAGTGTCATCATCATCTTTGTAAATTCCACCCAATTATTATTAATCTGGGTTTTAAATGTTTGTAGTGTAAATAGGTTTTGTGTTTTAGATATTATGTTAGTATTAGTGCACCACCTTGTGCAGCAACCTGTCTGCTCTTTCTCTGTTGTTTTTATCTGTGCCACAGATCCCATTAACAGTTCAGCAAAGATTTAGAAAGTTAAAAGGCTGAGCAATACAAATGTGTGTTCATTTTTTTCAGTCATTATTAAACATTTTTAAAAATGACAGAACACCCAAATGAATGGAACCATGAATTCTGTTCTCTACCAGAAAATCCTGAAGGAGAAAATCTGGCCATCAGTTTACACCCTGAAGCTTGTGCACTGATCTGAAACATACCAGCAAGTCCACCTCTGAACGGCTAAAGAAACAACAAAAAACAAAACAAAAAGGAAAGTTTAGGAGTGGCATAGTCAAAGACCAGACTTAAATCCGATTGAGATGCTTTGGCATGACCTTAAACAGGCCGTTCCTGCTCAGAAACCCGCCAGTGTGGTTGAATTAATATAATTCTGCAAGGAAGAGTGGGCCAAAATTCCTCCACAGCGATGTGAAAGACTCATTGCCAGTTATCATGGACGTTTGATTGTAGTTCTTGCTGCCACGTGTGGCAAAATAATTTTTTGCAGCAGCTGGAGTTCAGGTGATAAAGTGGCCATCTACCAATCTGAAGGTCGGTGGATCAATTCGCAGTTGTTGGGCAAAACAATTAACCCTGTGTTACCCCCAATACTTCCATCTGTGTATGTGTGTGTGTGTGTGTGTGTGTGTGTGTGGGGGTGTATGTATGTGTGCGATTGGATGAATGTGCCTTTTAGTAGAAAGCAGTATATTTGCACCATTTCATTCTTTTTCTGTATTGTACTTGTGGTGTGGTGGTGCAGTGGTTAGCACCGTCGCTTCACATTAAGAAGATTCTTGATTTAAATCCTTTGTGGTTCTGGTAGGATTGCAAAAACATGTTAGGTCAATTAGTAATACTAAGTATGCAATAAATTAATGGGTAACACTGTATCCATTGTTCACCTTTTTTATACTATTACATTAAGGTACAAAACTGTCAACAAGGCAACAGCAAGAGTATAAATAAGTACTGTACTGTATGTCAAGGCTATAACAGCAGTGCCGCCCCAGTTAGAAGCTATTGTAGCCCTGAAGATAAAACAAGTTCTTTTATTTTTTTGAGAATATGGTAAATAAATATTTAGTGGAGCTGCTAACAACACAAAGGCATCTGAAATGAGACCCTAACTATGCAGTGGTTTTTGAGAAATCAACAGCCAAACAGATTAACACCTAATTTAATCTTTAATAGTGTGTTGTAACTTAAATACTCATTTTATGACCCACTTTGTAGGAGTAACAGAGACTGCTAATGTCAGGGTGAAGTATCTCAAATTGCTATAGTGCAATTTTGTTTTGTGCTAGAATTGACGATGCTTTCAGCTACCCTGGGAATAATTATGTAAAAACGAAAAAGAAAAACCGCTTTATTGTATTACCAAGGAGGCCTGTTATTGATGACACAGCAAGATAAGCAGGTGGAAATGCGACAGCAGGACTTCTATTACGTTGTTCGCCTGTCTGGCGATCTTTGCATCTTTGCTGGAGCTTTTACGCAAACAGAACAAACAGATGCAATATCAACACTCCCCAGAGCCTGGGCCTGAGGTCTATCAGAAAACAGATTTGCTTCCTCATCTGCACACCCTACGTTGTGCTGAAGCAAAACACAAATGCTTCAAAGGCTTTCTTTCATCATGGGGTCACAGACCTACATCACATCACAAAGGTTAAATTTTAGAGACTACTACAACCATTAAAAAAATGTGTTCACTTGCTCAAGATACTGAAATGATAATAAGTACTTTTTTTTTTTTTTACATTTTTCATCAGCCCATGCCCTTTAACTTGAACGTTAAATAGTTAAATAAAGCAGTGCCTTATTTCTCCTGCAGAAAAATTTGTATCAGGAACCTCCTGCTTTAAAGTCAGGCTGAAAAATCAGGACTATTGTACTAACCAGCTGAAGAAAGACCATTAACATTTCTTCCATATTAGCGTCTCTTTACTGACTCCCTGTAAAATTCAAATTTAATTTAAAATCACTTTCCTCACATACGAAGCCCTGAGTAATAATGTTCCTTTATATCTTAAAGTCCATCTTATCATATAATCCCAACAGAGCACTTTGTTCTAAGAGTGCCTGCATACTTGTGGTTCCTAGAGTTTCCAAAAGTAGAATGGGAGGCAGAGCCTTCAGGTATCAGGTACCCCTCCTGTGGAACCAGCTCCCAGTTTGGGTTCAGGAAACAACACCCTCTCTAATCTTTAAGAATAGGCTTAAGACTTTCCTTTCAAAATAAAGCTCATAGTTAGGGCTCAGACTGTCTTTTCTAGTCTTTTACTCCCCCCAAAATTTTAAGTCTCATGTCGCAGGTCATTAATTTTTGTCTTCATTTTCCTGTGTTTGTCTGTTTTGTCGTATCTACTTTCTCTCTCCCATTTCCCCATACCTGGCAGAATGCCGCCTGCCCTGAGTATATTTCTTCTAGTTGAGTTCTTCCTCATTGCAGTGGCAGTGCAGTGGTTAGCATTGTTGGCTCACTGCAAGACGGTTCTGGGCCCAAGCTCCCTGGTTGGCTGAGACGTTGTGTATCTCAGGGTTGAGGTTTCCTCTCGCAATCCAGAAACATTTGTGTTAGGTTAACTGGTGATTTTATATTGGCCATTAGGTGTGGATGTCAGCGTGAGTTGTTGTCTTTCTCTCTGTGTTAGCCCTGCGATGAGACTGATGATTGATGGGTGTACCCTCCCTCTTACCCGATGTCTTCCGGGCTTGAACTGCTCTGACAGATAAGTGGCTAGGAAAAAAGATGAATGGAAGGATTTCATTGTGCTTGCTCACACTGGGTTTTGTTGTTTTGTTGGGCATATTTACATCTTTATATGATATTCTAAAGTGCCTTGAGATGACTATTGTGATTTGGTGCCTTGAAAATAAAACTAAATTTCATTCAACTCAAATATTTTAATCATGGTTACATAAATATCTTGACAGGAGGGGTATCTAAACCTTTCAGTCAGAACTAAATCAACTTTAAATTCTAGGAAAGTACATCATGAGCCAATGATTTGGTGGTCACTGTGTCTTGAATTTAGACTGTACTAAACATCACTGTTACAAATGAGTGACCTTCCTGTGGACCTTGGTTTTCTTTCACTGCTAAAGAGTTATGGACTTGGACTCTTTATTGGAAGCTTTCCCTTGGCTCATCACTAAAACCACTGCTGGGCCAAGGCTGCCGGCTGACCGGCATTCATCTTTTTAAGTATTTGGTATGTAATCAACTAATGCTATGCTATGCCTGTTATTGTTGTGTTCAAATCCCATGAATGAGACACTACATAGTACCATTAACCCCTGAGGCATTGCGTGCGAAACCATGGATACAACCAGTCCAGTGAAATGTACTTGGAGACAAACGAACTGAAGCAAAGAGGACCGCAGTTATTTTGACTACTTTTTTTAGCCGTGCTACCAGCATGTCTCTAGGGACAATAATGTTGCTCCACCCCTTTGTTCCAGACTGAAATGTTGCAACAGCTCCTGGTAAGAGACTGCAGTGGCATTTTATATTGACAAAACCCTCTGGGGAGCAAAGGTCAGGCTGGCTTTGGTGACCTACTGACACTGACTAATAATGCAATAAAGCAGAAAATTAGCTCCATTATTGTGAGCTCACTTGCTTTTTTCACCAGCCAGCAGTCATGTTTTACACAGAGATATTTTTCACATATACTTTTTAACCTATATTTTCTGTCTTTTTCTCTTACGTATCTTTATCACTTACATAATAGTGGTACATAATTTGTTTCAGACCACGTGAGTCAAAGTTACATCACCTTGTTAGTACAGAACAGCAAAGTCATTCAGTCACACAATAGCTGGCTTTACCCTAGCATTACATACATAAAGAATAACAGCTGTCCTGAGTCCACAATGAGTCTTCAGTTCAGTTCAGTACCTTGTCACTTCAATCACGCTGCCCCAAACACTGAAACCTGAGCTGCTGCAGAACAGCACGTCTAAAACTGGGACATCCATCTGGCTAATCTCTATTGCACTGTTCCTATCAGGAGTGACTGATAACCTAGCCTATTTGTGCACACAAGCCACTCATTCTGATTGAAACATCCACTATCTTTAAGTGTAAAATAGATAAAACTATCCACTGTGTTGTCACAGGCCTGTTAGGAAACATAGTAGGCTCTATCTACAGTCAACAGGATATGTATTGGAGTTATTCAGAGCTGCCTGCTGGATTTATATGTTTCCAGTGCATACCAGTGTAGCCTCTGTTTCGTAACAACGGTTATACTTAACCCCTTAAGCCATACCACCACTCCACCTGAAAAAACATCCGCACATAATGCCAGTAACAGCTCCGCAACTATAGCAACAACCTTGGGCTACATGGATAAGAGACACATGGGAGAATTTTGAAACACATTACAAGATCAGACTGCTTGGCTGTGGCAGGTGAGGGGGGGTCGATACAATTAAATGTGATCAGTTCATGTAGCGCTACCGACTCGTTATTGCAAAGGTGGGTAATTGATTTTCCCAAGGGGCCACATGAGACACTGGGACTGTTGTGAAAGGCCACACCAATAATTTGAACTCAATTTTGCTCAGTATTAATTTCATCTCTTTAGAAGCTTTTTGGCGAGGCTTCCCACAATAATCCAAGTTTCTCATGTGGCCCCTTGGGAACCCTGCACTATAGTGTTAATAGCTAATTATGCAGTGGCACAGACAAAACAACAGGGCAGAGTATGTGCAGCTTTGCATACACGCGAGTGATAAGGAAGACAGAGAGACACATCACGGAGTTTCTTTCTGGAAAAAGCGATGTACGAAGCAGCGGGAGAATACTGAATCACAGCTGATGTCCTTCACATGGAGTGAGGAATGATTTAGTGTGCCTTTATTTGTGGACAAAAGTAGGCAGACATGTCCTTTAATCCTTTTCTCAGGATTTTGTCTGCGTGGGTTTTCTCTGGGTGCTCTGGTTTCCTCCCACAGCCCAAAGACACGCAGTTAGTGGGGTTAGATTAATTGGTGATTCTAAACTGCCCATAGGTGTGAATGTGAGTGTGAATGGTTGTCTGTCTCTCTGTGTTAGCCCTGCGACAGGCTGGCGACCTGTACCAGGGTGTACTCTGCTTCTCGCGCTATGACAGCTGGGATAGGCTGGATGGATGAATGGTTTAGCATGTATGAGATTCACCATGTTCAGTATCTTCATTCAGCGTTCTAGCAATGCCTGCGTCAACATTAACATATGGCTGACACTGATGGGAATTAATGTTGCAGGTATTGGGTTATATTTTTAAAAAATACTATAAACATTTACTGTTTTAGGATTTCTTTCATTTATTTGTAGAATATTACTTGTAACAAGAACAGGAAATGGGGTCATTCTTTTTGGTCTAGTGGTTAAGGCAGCTGTAAATACAGTACAGACTACCAGCTGGGACCCAGTTTTGCGTGTCATTCTCCACCCCTCTCTCCCACTATTTCCTGTCATCTCTCTACTATCTACCATCTACTCTCTAATCAAGCCATAAAATACTCCCCACCAAAATGATATGCTGAGATCAACGGTAAGGTCAACGAACGCTTGCACTATCACCAAAGTCAGCAGTCATTATCTTTTAGAAATCTGAATATGTGCATGCAACTTTATTGCAAGCTATTCAGTAGTTTAGTCTGAACCAAAGCGATAAACATAGACACAGCCCTCCCCCAAGCCAAGTTGCTAAGTCTAATGTCTAAAAAGGATAATACTGAAGTGAAATTGGTGGGATTACTGAAAAAGAAAATCGTAATATCAAGGTTTTGTGATTGACGATACTTCTTTTTTACTGCTTGACAGTCCTTAAGCAAACAGCCAACCAATATGCAACATCATATAAAAGCACAAGTAAAAAGAAGTAAAATGTTGCAGCAATTGCAACAGAAGGAAATGAACTCCAAAGCATATCAGATATGCGGTAATAAATCTGTGCTGTTTGTTTGTTTTAATTAAATTATGTAATTTTGCAGCAATAATGTGTTTAAGTCACCACATGTTCACCAATGTTTTCTGCTAACCTTTAACCAATTGACCTCAGCCTCAGCTGACAATGTTTTTAAGCTTTTGCAGCTTTTACAATATAAATAATATAAAAACAGTTCTTTTAAAAAAAAGTCTCTTTTTGTTTTAATCCCCTCTCAGAAGTGCCATACAATTAAAGGTTTGTTGTGATCCTCTAAAGCTGTGGTGCCCAAATCTGAATTCTTCCCAACTGCTTAAAACTATGGCTCTCCTCCAAGAAGTCTTACCCAGCCACCTGAATCAGGTTAAAACATTTTTTCCTCATAAATACAGTTTTAGACAACATGTCAGAGAGGTTATTCTGCTGCTGGGAACAAGCATACGGAGAGGAGGAGGAGGGAGAGCTGTAGGTTTTGTCAAGCCTGCGTCACCTGTTTGTTTTCATGTTGGTATTATACGATTTTAAGGATTAACACTAAATATGTTACATAACTGAGGCAGAATTCAGATGGATAGGAAAACAATCTGAGCCTCTGCTTCATGTTTGAAACCATAATATTCAACTTCATGTGCTAACTTTTCATTACTGGTCTTTAATTTAGATGAATATAAATCGCTGGAGGTGAAAAGTATACACTAAGAGTAGTTAAAGTCTTTCCACACTTTCCGATGGTTTGGATCAATGCCACATTTTACTGGTGCAAGCTGGTCTCTGGCAGAGTTTCACCTCCCTACTTTAGTAGAGAACAAGTGCCAAGTCTTTCCTCAGAGGTTGGCAAAACACCGGTCAGGTGATTGCTTTGTGGTTTGAAAAGCTTTATTTCTGATGCAAAGAGCAGTAAAGCCTGTTGCCCCCAGTGTTCAGTTCCGGGACCACTGCTATTTATTTCATGCATAAGAAATAATCGTCACAACATCAGAGGAGCAAACGTTTCTTTTTATGCTGATGATACTGTATGTTGATGCACCACTCTGTACCAGCTTCTAAGCAGGCTCTCTGTCAGATGCAGACAGCTTTTTATACAATACAGCACAGCTGGTGTGGTTTAAAACTTATTTTGTATGCCGACAAAATTGATGTTCACAAATGCAAAATCAAAACCACTGAACCTCTTGTGTAGTACTACACTCCAAGGCTCCATGCTCAAGGTAGTAATGCAGCGTAAGTATTGTAAATGATGACCCTGTCCCTTCTGCTCCTCACATTCAGCAACTGCTGACAAAACTTAAACTGAAAATTGGTTTTTACTTTAGAATCATATTTGTCCTTTAAGGCAGAAAGAGACTTGTTGCATCCATTTTTAAATCAGTGGATTATGGTGAAGTTATTTATATGCATACATCTTCTCAGTGCTTAGATATAGTGGATATTGTCTATCATGGAGCACTGAGATTTATTACAAACCTTAAAGTTCTTACCCATCGTTGTTTGGATGGTCTGCTTTATCAATTTATAGACTCGGCCACTGGTACAGTCTTTTTTATAAGGCTGTTCTTGCCTTGCTCCCATACTGATTTACATCCATCAAAGAAGTGTTGGAAGTTACTATCTTTGGCCTCAAGACTCATTCCTTCCACTTATTTTGTGTTTTTTCCTGTGTATTCACATACTAGGAGTCTATGCAACTATTGTTGATTGTACTGCTGTCTGTCTTGGTCAGGACATTCTTGCACAAGAGATTTTTAGTCTCAAGACTTATATTATCCTGGTTAAATAAAGGTTAAATAAAAACAATAGTGCCATTAGTGTTAACTTCTGCATGTAAAGCCCAGATCAGACAGCCAAGATGTTTTCGGGGAATCTAAAGTGCACAGAAATTCAACACTCTTATGTTACATCATTATAAAGGAACACTTCCTCTTTAAAATTATTTGTGGAACATTTCACAACAATTCCTTTATAAACAGAAAATACAGAACCTGGTCTGTAATAAAACAAGTTACAACCAACAACTAGTCACTGCCCAAAGTGCAAACACCAACTAACTCCATCAATGAGCTTCCAGCAACACCTTTTAAAGGATAATGCTCAAATTAATTTTGTGGTTGCGCAAGATTTTGTAAATAAAACATTTACAATTGCATTTTCCACAGTGAGTATTTGACAAGACAAGTCAAAGTCAAGAAAGGTTGTTTCAAATCCTCCTCTGCTTTAAACCCAGTGCCTGTATTTCAGCTTAGTGCAGCGTGGACTGTGGAGCACGCTCATACTGAGAACACGTGCACATTGTTTCTGCATTTGTTTACTCCAAGACTAATAAGCTCTTCTTTCACTAACACAAAGAAAAGCTTTGTTTTCTGGCATTTGTCAGCGTTTTTGAATAACTTTCTTAGAGGACACTGCAGAGCCTGATGATGGATATTTACACCATAGGCTAAACCATAGGATATCCATATTTCAGTTTTTTTATTGTCTTGTTGCTGTTGTTTTTATTTCTTTTCTCATTTTAGGATAAGGATGCATTAGAGGACCTTTCAAATTCATGCAAACCCACAATATTTGCAGTATTCTGCAGAGTGCAGGTCAGTGAGGTTAACTGGTTTCATTCAGTACTCAAAATGCAACCCTGAAAAGGAAAGCGGAAGAGGATGGATGGATGGATGGATGGATTTATAAAGAAATCTAAAGAAATGTACTCATCAATGATGTGTCAAACTAAGAGTGACTTAGTTTACAAGACCCATTTTAGAAGGCTTTAGCAGTGCATATTTATAATATAAGACAGATCTCAAAACAATATGGCCATGGTCCAGAGATTGCTCAACCCCCCCCCCTTCTTTTTGGTAAGCCTTGTGACTGTAAGCAGCACTATAGAGAAGTAAATGTAGACGTGTAAATAACATAGAACTGAAGCTTACAATTTCCTTTTTTTTTGTAAATGCCTCATTTGTGATTTATGTCTTAGCCTATATATAAATCATGACTGGAATGATTATGAATGCCCATATGACATTTTCGCGTAAGTTGCATAGCAGCACAAGTATCTTGTGAACCTGGTTTTAAAAGATGTGTCTTAAGTGGCACATATATTGTGTCATAGGCAACAGACAACAGAGTGTTGCGGTATGCCAAAGTGTGTAGTCGCCTTTAAGACAGTTGGCATGTCAACTGTGATTTTCACAGTCCCATTCATTTCACATCACCCATTGCCCGGGAGGTTGTGAAACTGAAAGATAAAGCAGAGTAGCTAACAAAAGACTGTGTGTTGCAACAAATGAAAAACCACTCAGCTGTGTTGCATCTAACTACTGTAGAATACTCAATCATATCAGTTTTACATTTTGTCCCCTTATACAGTGTTTATCCTCTGGAAGACTTCACACTGTTGCTTCATACTTTGATTCCTCCACCTTGCATTGTCAGATTTAAACGAGGTGCAGTACAGAAATGCTGAATATCAATTCAGGGAATCTGTATTTAGTCAAATAGTTTGTTTCTGGTCATGTTTTACTCATTAGCAAATGTAATTTTGAAGACTTGGTCCTTCATGCCAGCTGAGTACAAACCAGAAGATGTGAAGTAGCGCGAAGAACAAAATGGCTTCCAGCATTTCTCAGACTTTGGCACCGTGGCCTCTGAATGCGACACAAAAACTGACCAGAATGAACTGGCTCGTTCACAAGCAGCCAGGATCCCAGCACAAGGACCAAAGGCCCATTCTTTTTTGCTCTATTATGCCACTTTCTTCTTCTGAAAACATGCCTAGATCCAACAAGGTCTTCATTGACTGTAACTGGCCCTGTCACTTTGCCCAGCGCCCCTGTAGAAACTCGGTTGACCGTGCTTTGGGCAAGAGGCCAAACAAGACTCTAGGTCTCTGCTAAATTGCTGACACACTCCTTTCCATTCTTTGCTGTGCCCACAAAGGCTGCACCCCCAGCCACGGTCTCCTAAGACTGCCCCAATAAGATGCCCGTGAGGTCCACAGAGGGGACTGAGAGCCAGGGAAGCTAAATGTATCTAATTGTGTAGTGACTGAACAGCCAGAAACAAAGGGGGGCAGTATGAAATGTTACACTTTACCGTAAATGTTTAGAGGTAAACTTTCCCATGACCTTTGTGCTATTGTAAGACTTTGTCTGAAATTTACACTACCTAGAGTTATTGGTTAATACATTCACGTTTCTACTGTGCATCTCTTGTGTGAGTTAATTTACAAGCACTGGTTAAAGAGGGATTCCTATAACACTACCCACTGCTGTCAGGTTAATGCATGTGCTTATGTCAGGACACACACTTTTTATATTTTTTTTAAGTAGACTCAAAGTCAGAATAAAAAAAAAAATGTTAAAAAACTGCAACGAATAGTGGCATTAGAACAGTGGCATTATTCTTCTATTACAGTACTAAAAAGAAGTAAAAATGTGTATACTGCCCTTCATAAAAAAGGCACACTGGGCACACTGTAATCTCACGTGGGAGTCCAATTCTCACTCCCTCCATCATTATGTTCAATTAGAAAAATGTCACTCCTTCTGCCTCCAAAACTGTGCAAAATGGAAAAATAGATTGTCACATTGCATTAGTGTGGTATTGCAGTTTTTGCTAAAATTCACTGGAGCATCTCTGAGGTCTGCAGCCTGAGCCAAATGAGGTAAGAGGGGACCGAAGCCAAATATGGAGGACATGCAAGTCTGCTGTTCTCTTTAGAAATTTTCTTTTGTTGTGAGATGAGATCTTTTTTCGTTTTTAGCCAAATTTAGACAAAAAGGGGGCATCTTTCAATAACCTGACTTTTTCACTTTTTAAAGTTTAAAAGACATCTGGAGAATGGCAAAAAAAAAAAAAATGGCGAGAATGACTTTTTGCTGGATGGACACTTTCATGGCTATGTTACAGTTATACAGTATATCGCTAAATTATTCACTCACCCATTTGCTGAATTCATTTAATTCAGGTGTTCAGATAACTTCCATGGCCACTTATGCATGCAGACTGCTTCTACAAACATTTGTAAAAGAATGGGTCGCTCTCAAGAGCTCAGCGAATTCTAGCTTGGTACCGTGATAGGATGCCACTTAATCCAGTCGTGAAATTTACTCACTACTAAATATTCCACAGTCAGCTGCTAGTGGTATTATAACAAAGTGAAAGTGATTGGGAATGACAGCAAATCAATGACAGTGGCCATCACATTAGCTCAAGAATAGTGCTTAGAGAGCTTCATGGAATGGGTTTCCATGGCCGGTCTGCTGTATACCAGTGTTACATCACCAAAAGCAATGCAAAGCGTCGGATGCAGTGGTGTAAAGCACGCCACCACTGCACTCTAGAGCAGTGGTGGCGTGTTCTCTAAAGTGATGACTCATGCTTCTCCATCTGGCAATCTGATGGATGAGTCTGGATTTCCAGTTTCCACCAGGAGAATGGTCCTTGTCTGACTGCACTGTGCAAAATGTGCTCAGCCCCTTAGTTCCAGAGAAAGGAACTCTTAATGCTTCAGTATACCAAGACATTTTGAACAATTCATGCTCTCACTTTTGTGGGAACAGTTTGGGGATAGCCCCTTCCTGTTGAAACATGACTGCATACCAGTGCACAAAGCAGGTCCATAAAGACATGGATGAGTGAGTTTGGTGTGGCAGAACTTGACTGGCCTGCACAGAGTACTGATCTCAACCCGACAAAATACGTTTTGGATGAATTAGTGCAGAGACTGCAAACCAGGCCATCTTGTGTAACATCAGGGTTTGACCTCGCAAAGGTGCTTCTGGAAGAATGGTCAAAACAGAATGGGATGTCACTTAAGTTAATATGTTTGTGTGAAGGCAGATAAGTAAATACTTTTGGCAATATAGTGCATATTGTCCAAAAATGGGTCACATCATTGACCAAATCTGATTAAATCCACCAAATGTCATGAAAATTGGTGGACAGTTGAGGGTTCTTTGAAATTTTGGGGTAAATAATGACCACTTTCTTTAAAAAAAAAAAATATATATATACATATATATATATATATATATATATATATATATATATATATATATATATATGTGTGTGTGTGTGTGTGTGTATATGTGTGTGTATGTATGTACGTATATATACACATATGTATATATATATTTATTTTTCGATTTCTATATATATATATTTATTTTTTTTATTTATATATATATATATATATATATATATATATATATATATATATATATATATATATGTGTGTGTATGTATGTATGTATAAATAATGGCCTTTGCTCTCTAAGGGGCCTTCTAGTATAAAAATGCTTTTACAGGGGGCTACATAACAGGCCACAACTGGCCAACCAGCATTCAGCAGAAAAAGAAATTAAATACAATGGCCATGGTGTCTGGTGCTTGGTGGGATTCCATTTCGTAAACCAAATTTGTAACAATCACCTGCTGTCCCTCTTCAAGACAGTACTATCATCTCCAACTTGTAGCAAATTCCTAAATAGGATATCTGCAAGTAATACGACATTGTTCCAACAGAAGTTTCAATCCTCATCTATTCTCAAAGAAACCTTCCTGAAGGACACAATCTTGTCTAAGAATGAGAGTTCTGCTCTTCCTGTGCTGTAGTTGGGGATTTAGCTCAGGGGCATCTCTAGTGGTAATTAATCACATGAGTCTTGTTTTCGTACTTTAGCCTTCCATTCCAGAAATGTAAAAAAGAATGCAGAGAAACAGCAGTAGTCAGATGATTCTAGAGGCTATAATCAAACTTGGGTTAATCAAACCGGGTTAAAACTTGTGGCCCAGACTTCCTGCTTGGACTGTGGTGAACTGTGTTTGCAACAGTTCACTTTGCATGCGGTTTTCTTGTACGCCCAGTGAGGGGTTATTGACAACATCTGAGATGTGCTGCTTTCCACTTTAACCTCAAAATAAAGTGAGTTTACAATTCACATCATCTTGCTAAGCAGCCAGCCTATTGCAATACTGCTATCACATTCTCAGATCTCAGAAACACAAGACAGTATAATATTAACAACAGGAGCAACTGTTACATTTTTTCTTTTCCAAAAATCATCCTTTGGGAATCATCCATGTCATCTGCATCAGACTTTACAATACCTGTCCAGGTGTTGTGAAGGTATTTTGCTCTGTAATTGCAATTTGTGATTCGGTATGATGATGAGAGGCCTGCAAGGATGAAGCCATCGGAGCTCAGGGGAAACCTGAGGCAGGCCATTGTTTTCAGGATAATAATGAATTATTAAAGCATTATTTGTAAGTGAGTACTGCTAGAGAACCCAGCACATTCAGGACTACACTGGTTTAGTCTTTCTCTCATGTGACCACGACTAATCACACACTGACTCGCTGTCTTCCTCTTATGTGGTTTTCATTCATTAACACTGGTGCGATCGATATACGCTCAAAACAAAGTAAATAAACTGCAGCGGGCACAGTTTATATAAGGATAATGAGAAACAGATTCAGCTCTTGTGACAGTTTAAGAGGGAACAGCTGCCCATGAATGGAAAAACCACCAACTTCTGTCTCGCAAACTTCTTCCCACTCTCTTTACCTTTCATTTTCTTTTCGGATTACATCTGCCTGCTGATTTAGTTTTAAATAATCTCTATATTTTGTTGATGCTACATGTTCTACAGTTGTATTCCCACCAACTGTGCTACAAACGTCTTGTCCATTGTGCAGTGAGAGGTACTTATTTTAGTTCAGTCTGGTCAATATTTAGTGTTAACAGTAATGCAGGCTTAATACAGTTCTGAAGAACTGCAGTATTTCAACGGAATTAAGGACATCAGTTACTCAGACACCTTTCTCTATTTAAGTTTTCGTTCTCTCAGCCATTCATGGCATACGTGCCTCGGCTCTCATCTACCCTCTGACGTTTTTTGTTTTTTTTTCATCTCTGACTCACTGTTGGTTACCAGCCTGCCAAAGCGTTTTCCCCACCTTCTACCTCTTTGCAGATCACAAGCCCCTGTGGTTTAAACCCACATTTTTTGCATTACTGGAAATAGAAAATGTGTGCGTGCAGGCAGGCACAGTCTCAGTAACCTGCTTTCAACAACTTTATTAAACCATACTGTAAACAAACCGGATGTCATAAAGAAGAACTGAACTCTGTTTTACCCATTTGTTAGTTTGCTTCTTTAATTAAACCCGATACGGTTCCTGTTAGCCATCAAACCTAAAATGTAGGTCAAACCACTGCATCAAGTCTCACAGTGGCTGTTTGTATGCCCCGCCTTCTCTTCCTGCTAGTTCACCTCAGTTAACCTTAGATAGACACACGCACACGCAGTAGACACACAAATACAAAAACACAACAGATAATAACAGCTAATAATAATAGTCAATCAGTCAATCACTTGTTTGGTTTGGCTTGTCCAAAGAGCAAGAATCAGATGCTCACGGCCATATTTGGGTTCATTCAAACTACCATGCACTACCAGCCTGCAAAGGAACTAGTGCTGCTCATTACTTCTGTTCTCCTCTTACTTCACATTAAAAAATATCATGACAGATATAAAACCAAAGTATCTGCACAGTCAGAAAAAATAAGGCTCAGCCTTTTTTCCTTGTGGCCTACAGAGCAAATAAGAAGCAACTTCATCAACATTTACACACTGTCCTTGATGGAGTCAGTGTTTGGACAGCAGCGCGGTGACCTGCCCGGGATGTACCCCCTTCTTTTGCACTATGACACCTGCGATAGGCTGCAGCCCCCCATGTGACCCAAAGCTGAACAAGTGATTAGGAAAATGGATATTTCTTAACTGAAATATTTTGGGTCTTTCCAGTTATTGTGCGTCAGTGTTCTTTTGACTCATTTCATCTCCAACACCTCTACAAATTCAGTAATTCCAGTGTGAAAAAAATGTAAAAATTAGTTTGTTTTTTCAATCAAAGTTAATAACCAGTTTATGCCACATTTTCCTGCAAACTAAACCATAAAACCTCTTGTGTCGGTTTAAAGAAATATAGATGAGAATAAAAAATTTACAGAGTACAGAGGCAAGAAGAGATTTGCATTTACAGCTGATGAGAGTTTTGTTTTGATTTGGATTTTTTTTTTTTTTTTTGGCTTTATATTGTGGTTTTTGAAGCTCTGGTAAGCTTTCTATGCAGCTTCATTTGCATGCAGTAATACCCTCAGGCTGCCGGTATTTTTTTTATTTTATTTTTTTTTAGCTGTGATTTATGTCTGCGCAGTTCTGACGTCTTAGGCTGCCTTTAGCATGCTGCTGCTGCTGTCCCTTTTATCACATGGCACCTTTTCAATTTCACAATGAGACAGAAGTTTCATGTTAAGAAGAAATGAAAAACTGACAATTCTGCCACTGTGGGTACCTCAGTGTAATCACTTCAACCGTCACTGTACCAACTTCAGATAATAAAGTCCAAGGCATCTAAATCAACCTGCACATTTATTCCTTTGTTGGTGGTTGCATTTGTTTGTCTTTCTTTCAGCAAGATTACAGAAAAACTACACCACCAAGTTTCATGAGTGATCCTTATTTGGTACGAATAATTACTTCTTTAAAAAAAACCAACCTATCTTTTGTGGGCTTTGCTGTCTGAGTGCCCTTCTAGTGTAAAAATCCTTTCATGTGATTAAATGTAATCACTTATCCAGAAGAACGGGAACAGTGATGCAAGAAGTATGTGTCACTGGAAATACTTGGAAGTGCAGGAAGTAGCAGAAACAAACTCCTATTACTACTATAAATGGCAGCACTTCTGTTCAGGAAACTGGTCACATTAAAACATGATCACAGTGATCATTGTTTTAATTTTTGTCAATATTTCTCTTTTTAATATATCTCTACATCCCAGTATGAGTCTCTTCTGTGGGAACTGATGATCCTGTTGATCATCTACAGTTTGCAGACAGCTAAAAAAGGAAGATGATGAAAGTAAGCTGAGCCAAAAGACAAGCTGCATAAACAGCTGATGGACTATTCAGTGGCAGCAGAAACCCTGCAAAACACTGGAGCCTTGTTCTTCTACGCACACATCGCTGCACACCACCCAGCATGTCGTAATGTTGATGGCAAAAATCCTATTATTCTGATCGGGTGTGCAAGAATTGAAGTAATGAGTGTGTTTGGCCATTCAGTTTCAGCTGGGAGACACTTTAAGCTGCTTTAATTCCAGTAATGCCACTTTAAAGAACCACATGGTCATAGAAAAAAAAATAAATCAATACAAGGAGAATGAATGCAGCTGTTCTCAAGTGGGGGTGACAGAGCAGAAAAGGACACGATTTAAAGGAAATCCTGCTAAATGTTTTCCAGGATGTCAGAAAGGAGCCCTAAATTATTTCAAACACTAAGAACAGTAGCTGGAAAGGTCAAGAAGCTGTCCAGTCTCAAAGAGTGGACAGCCACATGTCTGCCACGTGGTCATGTCCCATGCCAGCTTGAGAGTTCCTCTCACTGCTCAACACTATTTGTAAATAAGTGTAAATATTAATAATAGTAGTACAACCACACCATGATTGAGGGTCCAGTGCAGAGGGCAAAGTGCAGGGTGCTTGTAATCCTTTTATGTGAAGCTTGTGTGCAGCAGTGAGGGGATGTCTGCTGGGGCTGAGTCAGACTAAATATCCTTCCTCACAATAGTCATCCATGCTGTGCAAACAGTAGTGCGACAAATCCAAGAACTACAAGACAATGAGGAGAAAAGTGACTAATTCTTGAACTAATAAGCAAACTTTGATGCTAAAGGTCTCTCTGTCGTCATTCCCGAGCACTTTCATGCCTTGAAAAAAAAAAAACATTCAAAAAGACATCAAGATGGTGGTTTACGCTGTCTTTGAAGAAAATAATGAAAACACAACAGGAGTGACCAAAGAGGAAGTAAGCGCACACCGCCTTTGACTTGGGGAATTTTCATTGTTTCGAGGGAACAATTACCCTCGTTCCTGGAGGCTATATCAGACACCTTTTACCAGCCTGGATGATGACGACAAGATGTTGCAGATTTCAAACTTAACTTCACCTGACTCAGACTCTTTGAAGCTTTGTTCTCCAAATATTGTTTAAATCTCTGTTTTGAAAATGAAATAATGGATTGTATGTTTTTCACATAAACATACAGTCTCCAAAAACAATAACACAATACTCCACTGCTTAGAAAAACATTAATTAGGGAAGTCAGTTTTTGACAATAGTGTTAGTTATTTGTATTTGATTTGTCCATATTAGTGTATTTCTGAATGAATCTGGGCTTAAGCAAAGAAAGGCTTTGGGAAACTAGTAACACGATACCGCCCCTCAGTGGATAAAGTAAGTCATGGCGTAACAGTGCTTACGATGGACTTCTTTTGCAGTTGGGATAGGCTTCAGTAAATACCAGAAAGTTCATAACATTTCCTGGATAAATAAAAAGGTTAAAAAAAACCCACCCCTGTCTCATTTCATGACAAACAGTCAGTGCAGTGTTTGCTTTTGGTGTGTGACTCCCTTAAATGTCAATAAATCCCACTTTAATCAATCTAATCTCTTGTACAAAAAAATTATTGTTCATGACGAATTTGTACTATATTCACAGGCCACGAGCCGGCCTGTGACGGCCTGTGACATTACGTACACAGCAAGTAATAAAAACAACTGATATGAACAGACAGAATGATGAAAGTCAGTCTGCTGTGGTCATGTGTGTGTTGCATGTAACAAAGTTCGAACATAACCGGGCACAAAGGAGTCAGTTCATTTCACATGTAGTTTATCTGTACAGCACCAGCTCACAACAATAGCAGTCATTTCCAAGTGCTTTATGTTGTAAGGCGAGACCCAACAGCCCCGTGATCCCCTCTGACCGAGGACTTGGTGATGGTGAGGAGGACTCATTCAACGGGAAGAGCCCTGCACAATCAAACTCAAGGAGGGGCTGCAGTCTGTCTGGGGTGTGGGGAAAGAGAACACAGAAGGGAAGAGACAGGCAAAACTATGTATGGGAGTTGAAAAGGAGGGGATAATGAGAGGTCCTCTGGCAGCCTGAGGCTAATGCAGCATAACTAAGGGATGGCTCAGGGTCAGTTGATCCAGGCCCAACCATAAGATTTTATTAAAAATGAAAGTTTTAAAGCTTAAACTTAAAAGGATAGAGGTTGTATGTTGTCTGAATCAAAATTTACCCTAAAGAAAAGTTGCCTTGAGGAAATTGTTGTTGTGAATGAGTGCTATATAAATACAACTGAATTAAAAGCAAAAGGCTCTTCTTCCCATTCTACTGTTGGAAGTGCTAGGAATCTGAGAGCAGAGTGCTCTATTGGATTAATGTGCTCAAAAACTATATTGCCAAAAGTATTCTCTCACCATCCAAATCACAGAATTCAGGTGTTCCAATCACTTCAGTGGCCACAAGCACCTATGCATGCAGACATAGTCATGACAAAATAGTGCACAAACATTTGTGAAAGAATGGGTCGCTCTCAGGAGCTCGGCGATTTCCAGCATGGTACTGTGATAGGATGCCACCTGTGCAACAAGTCCAATCATGAAATTTCCTTGTTACTAAATATTCAACAGTCAGCTGTTAGTGGGATTATAACAAAGCAGAAGCAATTGGAAATGACAGCAACTCAGCCACAAAGTGGTAGGCCACATAAAAATCACAGAGCGGGGTCAGCGCACACTGAGGAACATGGTGCACAAAGGTCACCAACTTTGTGCAGATTCAATCGCTACAGACCTCCATGTGGCCTTCAGATTAGCTCAAGAACAATGCCTAGAGAGCTTCATGGAATGAATCTAAGCTTTACATCACCAAGGGCAATGCAATATAATACAGTATGCAGTGATATATATATATATATATATATATATATATATATATATATATATATATATATATATATATATATATATATATATATATATATATATATATATATATGCAGTGATATAAAGCATGCCAGACTTGTGCCCTTTGTTCCAGTGTAAGGGACTCTTAATGCTTCAACATACCAAAACGTTCTTGACAGTTTCATGCTTTCAACTTTGTGGGGACGGTTTGGGGATGGCCCCTTCCTTTTCCAACATGAGTGTGCACCAGTGCACAAAGCAAGACATGGATGAGCAAGTTTGGTGTGATAGAGTGGGTCGACATCATATTTAACCCTATGAATTAAATATGCATGTGAAGGCAGACACATTAATACTTTTGGTAGTTCTACTGTTATGATGAGGCCTGATCATTTAGCACTTTGTATGTGAGGAGATGGATTTTAAATTCAAATCTGGAATCACAGGAAACCAGTAAAAAAAAAAACCGAATCCCTGTCAGTAGTCTTGCTGGGGGGTTTTGAATCAGCTGAAGGCTTCTCAGCCAACTTGTCATAGTTTGTAGCCGATGGTATGTGCTCAGATACAGACTGAGGTAACCAAAAAAAAAAAAAGCCAAATCTTTTATTGAGGTCAATGAGTTTCAAAAGCCAAAATGGCAGGAAGCCAAGGAGAATGAGAACACACACACACACACACACACACACACACACACACACACACACACACACACATACACACACACACACACACACACACACACATACACACACACACACACACACACACACACATACAGCAGTGATAAACAATCTGACAAAAGACAACGCGAGACTGTGAATATGTATACAGACGGATAATTACAACAGAATGGAATCACCTGGGAAGCTAGACACAGCAGAGCTAGCCGAGACCTGGGGAAGTAAAACTAAAAGCAAGGCACAAGAGACAGATGTCTATTAAAATCAAACAGAAAGAAACAGAGAAACAACTAACACAGTGACAAAGACTTAACAGCAAAATAGAAGGGAACACCAGAGAGGACAGACTAAACTAAAGCAAGACATCAGATATAAATAACTCAAAACCACCAAAACAGAAAACAGAACACAAAGCAGCAAAAGCTAAAGACTGAGAATCCTAAAGACCCAGTACAAATTGGAGACCCAACATACAAAGGATTCAAAACCCCTCGATTACCAAAGAACAACATGAATCAGCTAGAAATTACATAAAACTAGAAACAATAAAATAAACAGAGGCATAAGCAAGAAAGCATGACCTAAAAACCGTAAGAGACTTTGTAAGGAAAACCCAAAACTATAAACTAAAGACCATAACCAAATAGAGAGGACTTAATAATTCATTTAAAGTCCCAAAAGTAGGCCAAGAGGAAATAGCCTAATTTAATTTCCTTTTGACTATTTTGACTCTAATTTTGACTTCAGTCCTGAAGGAATCCTGATTCTGCTGTAAACCATTTCTAATCTACTGTAACCTCTTTGACAGACATCTGTAACATCTATAAACTGCTCTTTTAATAAGTATCTCTTAACTCAGTAGACATAAGCATCATATTAGTCACAGAAAGCATAACAGTGAAATTTTCCAAAATAAGTTCATCATTTCACACATGAATGTAATGTTTTCAGATGATACCAGCTACTCAGTATAACTCACTACCAGACTGTCTGTTTTTTTAATGCATGACTGCTTGGTTTTATGTAACAGTGGGAAACAGAGGAAAGATTTTCTGTGTACCATTTATTCCAACAATATACAAGCTGACATTCTTCCTACTTTTTAGTGTCAGGGTCTCTGGTCTGCAGAACAGTGTGTGGAGAGGACAGCAAAGTGGCTGACTTTCAGATGAAAAAGGAGCAAAACAACAAGCAAAGGAGCCGGCTTTACTAACGGCCCAGCGACGACTGAAGGCAAGCCACCACCTTGTGTAGTGGCAGGAGACGAAGTGATCAGGAGCAGTTGTGAATTTTTATCTGGTTGATGACCCTCTGGACACCCCGAACCATGCACTTAAATCTCTTAAGCATTACTAAAAACATAACTAATTCCCTGCAATATATGCGCGTGTGTCAAAATTTTAACTGTTCCATCATATTGGTAAAGGTTAATCTTTGTCTCATCTGTCCATTAAACTTTGTCCCAGAATTTCTGAGGCTTGTCTTTACACTTTTTGGCAAATTTCAGCCTGGCCTTCCCATTCTTCTTAATTAGTGGTTTTTGCATCTTCTGGTGAAGCCTCTGTACTTTTGTTCATGAAGTCTTCTACAAACAGCGGATAGTGATGCCTTCACTCCCGCCCTCTGGAGGTTGTTGCTGATGTCACTAACAGTTGTTTTAGGGTCTTAATAATCAATGTAACAGGACACGCCTGGGCAACAAAATATATCTGTCAGCCACATGTTCTAATACTTTTAATACTAATACTTCTAATACTCCTTCTGATTGCACCTTGTGCACAACATATAACCCACCTGTGTGTACCTTCCTCACATCTGATACATCACCCTAGGTTCCTCTCTCTTCTTGAAATAAGTGTTCATCACAGCCATTTCCATCCTTTTCACAAAATCCACAACCATCTGTGCTTCTGCATTTCTCTTCTTAGCAACAGACACACCCCACACCTCCTCAACAGCTCCTATCCCTTCATCTGTATCTACTGTGTCATCCAACTTACTCCAGAATTCAACCTGTGGCCCATATGCACTGACAACCTTCAATTTCCAGCTTCAAAGTCATGATCCTGCCTGACACACTCTTCACCTCTACAAGATTATTCCCATACTCTTCTTTCAAGATCAATTTTGTTAAAATCTACACTATTGGTGGACTTGAATCTGCTTCAAATGTTCTTGGCCTTGTTTCCACCTGGTCTCTTGCATATACAATATATCTACCTTCCCTCTCTCCAACATATCCCTTTACCAGCCACAGTCATTTAATGCCCCCACTCTCACCTCCACACTCCCGCCTTCTCTCTCGTTGCTGATGGTACCTTCCCCCATCCTCTTCCTTTATCCTAAGCCAGCAGTAGCACTGTTTTCACCAGCGCACCCTACGGTCAACAGAACTGGAAGTAGGTTTTGTTAGCCCAGGCTCCAATGGATCGGGTAAGGAAATCTTATTGATGATCTGCATGAATTATGCCAAATGCCCTTCCTGATGCAACCCTATTTGTCCAAGTTTGGGATTGGTACTAGGATTCCCTTGGCTTGAACAGAATTGCTGAGAAAGGCCAGCTCTAGCAAAGTCCCACTTCCACCAGAAACAGGTCTGAGTGCTTGCAATGTGAACCAAGTTTTTACTGCGGTTGCAAAGGTACTGTTACCCCTTATTCCCAAAGTGCCCCCAACAGGACATCCCCAAGGATGTGATCAAATACCTTGAAGTTATAACACACCATTCGGTTCTCCTTCTAAGAAAGGGGAACCACCACCCCAGTCTGCTAATCCAGAGGCACTGCACCATCCCAGACCTCCACGCAATGTTGCAAAGGCATTGTAGATTACAAATACGATATGTGTAAAATTAATTGAAGGCAAAAGAAAATGCAAGCCTTTTTTTTTTTTTTTAAAGTGTTTTGAAATTGTCCAAAAAAGCTGTGCTATGTGAAACACAGTACTGTAAATAATGCTGCTTGCCCACATTCTCTCATTTTGTTTGGGACTCTGAACTCGCATTGACATATTTTATTTAGTAAAAAAAAAACAAAAACAAAACTAATCTGAAATGTATTTTGGAAACTGTATGCATAAGCAGCACTAATTTAAACAATAAACCCATGTCTCTCTGTTTGTGGCTTTGGTTTTAAAATGTACTTCTGCATAAAGAACACGCACAAAGGCAACCACAAAAAAAGTCCAATTTTATGTTTGAAACCTTTGTTCAAGCAATAAATAAAGAACAAAGACAAATATATATATATATATATATATATGTTAAGTTGAAAAATTCTTTGCATCACTGTGGAAAAAAGAAACTTCACCTCTGACTTTGTTGATCAGCAAAACTGAATGTGAGCCCACATAAATATTCCATTAAGATTCTCATATTATTACCTCCATACCATTACAGCCAGCCCATTATGTCATATAAGCATCACACTGAAGGTATGTTCCAGTGCAGCAGAGCAGTGTTTGACTTCACTGTTACCTCTGCTACAACATTAATATCACACATTAGTCTTGGCTCCAAGCCCATAACGTATCTTTGGGGACTAACCGCATTACTGGAACGATACTGTGCTCATACTGATGCTGCACGGGTGTATCAAGGGAGCTATGAAAGACCAGATAATTAACTCAGGGGCCAACCAAATAAGTCATATTCAAATAAATTATTCAGTATTTGCAGGCGGATGAATGTGCTCCCTCCTCATATTGCATGCAACACAATAGCAACTCACTGAAATATAAGCAGTTCATTGCAGTCCATTTTATTACCATGCTGGGTCACTTCCATGTGTATACATATTATAGATTCAGTGGGGTCTACACTGGCATGCTCAGCATGTAGAATGCTAAGAGTCCATGCAGACTGCAAAGACAATAACAGCATGGACCTGTAACACTTTTTAAGGACTCTGGAAAAATCAAAAAATGATACTTTAAAGTTAAAGTGTGTAAAATGTTCACTGCTAGATGTCAGTAGATTGCAGATTGCAGCCAATTGAGTTCTGTTTTCTTGCCCCTCCTAATTCAAATGCATAATCATAGATGGCTGCAATAAAACAAACATTTTTCAGTCAGCCATGAGAGATCGAAAACATTCAATTTAGACTGTACCTCAGAATGGCCACGGGATGCCAGCATGTTTCTACTATTGTTTGGCCCCAGAGTTTTCCCTATCTGTGGAAGGCTGTTAGTCCACTGTTCACTTCATCTGTCCATGTCTGGTGAGAAGCGTACACCTTTATTTACTCTGGAAGAGGCTGTAAAACTTTGTGAAAGGAGCCTGATACAGGTCGATGATTCAGAGAAGCTCACTTCTGACCGATGCTAGCGATACTAAGGTAAGTTGTTGAGGATATACTGAACTTTTCAGTTGGTAAGTACTGCTGTTTTGCTGCTGTTAACTGCTGTTAACTGCTGTTCACCAGCCAACGCCTACAACTTCTCTTCTGCCTTTAGTAAATACATTGCTAAATACAATGTATGCATTGTATGTGGCCAGTCTCTAGCCACATACATAAAATGCGATAAGTTGGAAGGGAAGTCTTCCCGGCCACTGTATTCAAATATGGTATGGGAACATGGCAGCTTCCATAAACTAGCACCTGCAATATTATTCGGCCCCTTTACTTTCAGTGCAGCAAACTGACTCCAGAAGTTCATTGAGGATCTCTGAATGATCCAATGTTGTCCCAAATGACTGATGATGATAAATAGAATCCACCTGTGTGTAATCAAGTCTCCGTATAAATGCACCTGCTCTGTGATAGTCTCAGGGTTCTGTTCCAAGTGCAGAGAGCATCATGAAGACCAAGGAACACACCAGGCAGGTCCGAGATACTGTTGTGGAGAAGTTTAAAGCTGGATTTGGATACAAAAAGATTTCCCAAGCTTTAAACATCTCAAGGAGCACTGTGCAAGCAATCATATTGAAATGGAAGGAATATCAGACCACTGCAAATCTACCAAGACCCGGCCGTCCCTCTAAACTTTCATCTCAAACAAGGAGAAGACTGATCAGAGATGCAGCCAAGAGGCCCATGATCACTCTGGATGAACTGCAGAGATCTACAGCTGAGGTGGGAGAGTCTGTCCATAGGACAACAATCAGTCGTACACTGCACAAATCTGGCCTTTATGGAAGAGTGGCAAGAAGAAAGCCATTTCTCAAAGATATCCATAAAAAGTCTCATTTAAAGTTTGCCACAAGCCACCTGGGAGACACACCAAACATGTGGAAGAAGGTGCTCTGGTCAGATGAAACCAAAATCGAACTGTTTGGCCACAATATGTTTGGCCACAATATGTTTGGCGTAAAAGCAACACAGCTCATCACCCTGAACACACCATCCCCACTGTCAAACATGGTGGTGGCAGCATCAGGGTTTGGGCCTGCTTTTCGTCAGCAGGGACAGGGAAGATGGTCAAAATTGATGGGAAGATGGATGGGGCCAAATACAGGACCATTCTGGAAGAAAACCTGTTGGAATCTGCAAGAGACCTGAGACTGGGACGGAGATTTATCTTCCAACAAGACAATGATCCAAAACATAAAGCCAAATCTACAGTGGAGTGGTTCACAAATAAACGTATCCAGGTGTTGGAATGGCCAAGTCAAAGTCCAGACCTGAATCCAATCGAGAATCTGTGGAAAGAGCTGAAGACTGCTGTTCACAAACGCTCTCCATCCAACCTCACTGAGGTCGAGCTGTTTTGCAAGGAAGAATGGGCAAGAATTTCAGTCTCTCGATGTGCTAAACTGATAGAGACATACCCCAAGAGACTTGCAGCTGTAAATGCAGCAAAAGGTGGCGCTACAAAGTATTAATGCAAGGGGGCCGAATAATATTGCACGCCCCACTTTTCAGTTTTTTATTTGTTAAAAAAGTTTGACACATCCAATAAATTTCATTCCACTTCATGATTGTGTCCCACTTGTTGTTGATTCTTAACAAAAAATTAAAATTTTCTATCTTTATGTTTGAAGCCTGAAATGTGGCAAAAGGTTGAAAAGTTCAAGGGGGCCGAATACTTTCGCAAGGCACTGTATATTTATAAGTTCAATATTCTTTTCCTTTTAAATAACCTCCAAAAATTATTGACTCTAGTCAACAGCCAGGGCCTCTGCCCTTGGCTGCCACCCAACAACACTGCACCTAAGTCCTACAGCACTTCCTTCGGGTGGTCTACTTATGGAGGGCGGGTCCATGTCTCTTCCTGGCGAAGCCCCATGGGCTAAGGCCCAGCCACCAAGCACTCTGCCCTTGAGCACCCTCCCCAGGCCTGGTTTCAGGGTTGGGTCCAGGTAACCCTATCCTGGGCAGGGTAAACAGTTCAGTGTCTCAGTGTCTCTGCCATAAGGGTCATTGGAATCTACTCTTCCACATCAAAAGAAGCCTGTTGAGGTGGTTTGGGCAGGTAGCTGGGGAGAGGGAAGTCTTGGTTTCTCTGTTTATGCTGCTGCCCTGGCAACCCAGCCCCAGATAAGCGGAAGATGGATGGATGGGTGGATGGATGGATGGATGCATAGTGTCAGAACTGTTGTGCTGACTGACTGTACCTTTACGTTAAAAATAGAAGGCTACTAATATGTGTGCTGAAAATTCTAAATTCAATAAAAAAAAACAGAAAAACAGTATAGAATCTTAAGCAGTTCCTTAGATTTCTGTTGCCCTAGTTAGGCTGTATTTTACTTTACATTTACTCTCTTCCCTTCTTCTTCTGCAGATAAAACCGAGGCAATAAAATCTCTGCATGCAAAAATCCCTGTCTGAAACAGAGCATTCTTTTGTGTGTCCTTGAACATCAGACCAAAAAGGCATATATGGCCAGGGTTTTCCCTTAGCCTGGGGGTGGGTACATACATAAGTACCTCATATGGTTAAGACTCTGAGCCTTTGCTACTTAAGAGAGACATTTTCCTGTTATTTCTGTCTATTTAGTAATCAGAAATGTAATTAATTAGTGAGTACATTAAGCTCTACTTTTAAAAAGTCCATCAATCTATTTTCAATTCAATTCAATTCAATTTTATTTATATAGCACCAAATCACAACAAAGTCGCCTCAAAGCACTATGTATTGTGGGTAAAGACCCTTCAATAACAAAGAGAAAACCCAACAGTCAAAACGACCCCTATGAGCAAGCACTTGGCGACCGTGGGAAGGAAAAACTCCCTTTTAACAGGAAGAAACCTCCAGCAGAACCAGGCTCAGGGAGGGGCAGTCATCTGCCATGACCGGTTGGGCTGAGGGGAGAGAGACAGGATAAAAGACATGCTGTGGGAGAGAGTCAGAGATTAATAATAATGATTAAATACAGAGTGATGTATAAACAAGTAAATAAGGTGAATGAAAAGAAACAGTTCATTATGGGACCCCCCTCCTCCCCCTCAGCAGCCTAGGCCTATAGCAGCATAACTAAGGGGTGGTTCAGGGTCATCTGATCCAGCCCTAACTATAAGCTTGATCAAAAAGGAAAGTTTTAAGCCTAATCTTGAAAATAGAGAGGGTGTCTGTCTCCCGAATCCAAGCTGGGAGCTGGTTCCACAGAAGAGGGGCCTGAAAGCTGAAGACTCTGCCTCCCATTCTACTTTTAAATATCCTAGGAACCACAAGTAAGCCAGCAGTCTGAGAACGAAGTGCTCTATTGGGGTGATATGGGACTATAGGGTCTTTGAGATAAGATGGGGCCTGAATATTCAAGACCTTGTATGTGAGGAGAAGGATTTTAAATTCTATTCTAGATTTAACAGGGAGCCAATGAAGAGAAGCCAATATGGGAGAAATATGCTCTCTCTTTCTAGTCCCCATCAGTACTCTAGCTGCAGCATTTTGAATCAGCTGCAGGCTTTTCAGGGAGCTTTTTGGACAGCCTGAAAATAATGAATTACAGTAGTCCAGCCTAGAAATAATAAATGCATGGATTAACTTTTCAGCATCAGTCTGAGAAAGGATTTTTCTAATATTAGAAATATTGCGCAAATGCAAAAAAGCGGTCCTACATATTTGTTTAATATGCACATTGAAGGAAATATCCTGGTCAAAAATGACTCCAAGATTTCTCACAGCGTTACTGGAGGCCAAGGTAATGCCATCCAGAGTAATTATCTGGTTTGACACCATGGGTTTGTGGGGCCGAGTACAAGAACTTCAGTTTTATCTAAATTTAGAAGCAGGAAATTAGAGGTCATCCAGGCCCCTTATCTGGGGCCGGGTTGTCGGGGGCAGCAGCTTAAGTGGAGAACTGGGCTTCTCTTCTTTGGCTGCTACCTCCCTCTCCCCAGCTACCTCCTCCAGGTCATCTCGGGGGATGCCAAAGTGTTCACAGGCCAGCCGAGAGATATAATTTCTCCAGTGTATCCTGGGTCTTCCCCAGGGTCTCTACCCGGTGGGACATGCCTGAAACACCTAACCAAAGAGGCGCCCAGGAGGCATCCTAGTCAGATGCCAAACCACCTCAACTGGCTCCTTTCGATGTGGAGGAGCAGTGGCTCTACTTTGAGCCCCTCTCAAATGGCTGCACTCCTCACCTCTATACTTTTTAAAAGATGGTTTAAAAATATTTTTCTTACAATCCTGATGATTTTCCATTTTGCTGAAAGGCCAAAACTTTGGTGGCCTCTGAAAATTATCTGTAATTACATTAGTTGCACCTGCATTAACATAGATACAGGTGTAACTAATGCAATTAACAGTGCCTGCATTCCAGTGTTAAAGTCCTATTGACTTGTATTTCTTACTGTCATTCAAACTGATACAGTGAATGGGGTCTATGTAGCTCTTAAAATATTTGAAACTGTACACTTAGAGCGCTCCTGTTTGCTGTATTTGATGTTATCAACCTGCCCTGAAGCCTCTCAGAGAATCAGCATAATGTGCAATTTATTTTAGACACTAGACCAGATACATCAAAGAGAGAGACGCGGTACTCAAAAAACAAAACAAAAACAAAAAAACCCTGAATTTAGGTCTATTGGGAAATTCTGCAACAAAGGTAGCAGAAGTATAATGCCATGTTGGGAAAACCTTTTTCAAAACTTTATTTTGGGGAAAGTCAGCAAACTTTTTAAGTGTTTTACATCTGCTTATATCCTATTTATCATTATTAAGCTTTGATTCAAGAATTTTAATCAGAGTATTGCATTATCTCATTAGAAAATATAGCCATTTTTATACATGGATGCAATACCTGAACTACTTTTCTTAACCTACTTGAGTTAAAACTGAATATCTGCATTTCAGTAACATCTTGATTGTTTGATTGAAAATCCACTGTACTGGTGTACAGAGACCAGGAAGTATTTCAATATTGGCTGCCAAGCGGTTCTAAAAGTTTTCACACAGGAGCCACACTGGGCTTTAAAATCTGACAGACAGGCTGAGCCAGTAGCCAGATGAATGGAGAGTCTTTATGTGAACTAATCTAAATTACAGTACAAAAAGCAATTACCTAAAAAAAAAAACAGTCATTTTACTTTTCACTTAAATCTAGTTTCAGTAGGAACAGTGCTGTTGGTCACCGTTTTTTGTTTTGTTTTTACCCAGCGAGTCAAAGTTAGGTGTGAATTTGGCTGTGGCAAATCTTACGACAGATCTAAGATGTCCATCAGTTAACATGGCTCCGCGGCGCTATTATTTCCTTCTATTGTGTCCATACAAGGCATGCCAATTCATCCCCATTGTACTCAAGTCGTAAAACTACAAAAGACATAAAACATAACATGCCACTAAGAGATGTCTCTTCACACTTTTGACTCATATGGAGCTGTTTCAGGGTCTTGGGGCAGGGGACACAACATCAGTTGAAGTGACTTGCAAGCTTTTTCTAAATCTGAGCAGGTTGTCAAGCAGTTTGCTGTATTTCTTCACATGTAGGGAATTTGTCTTGAGATAAACTCAGCCTCTCAATGACCCCAGATGCACTGTCATGCAAGTTCTCTCTTTGTGTTTTCCGCTTTAGGAATTCCATGGTCAAAAATTCATCTCAAAATTGTCAGTAATTCCATCCATCCATTCTCTTCCGCTTATCCTGTTCAGGGTTGCACCGGGCTAACACAGAAAGACAGGCAACCATTCACACCTATGGGCAATTAACCTAACCCCAGTAACTGCATGTCTCTGGACTGTGGGAGGAAGCCCACACAGACACGGGGAGAACATGCAAACTCCACACAGCAAGAGGCCCAGGCCAAAGCTGAATCAAACCTAGACCTTCTAGATGTTATTTTAGCTGTGAGGCAGCAGTGCAAACCACCACGCCACCATGCTAGTATCAGTAGCTCCTCTAATAAAAATTAGGAGCCGAGCGGTGTCTTTTAAGTCTGTACTTCATCCAGTGCCAACTAGTACAACTTAAAAGACTCCGATATTTTTGTTTAGCTTGCTAGCTATGTCTTCGTCAATTAGCTTTACAAGACAAGCAATTGTCGTCCACACTAAACTAAGTTTCTCAAATTTGCATTTGTTCTCTGGGAACAAGAGACCTGCTGTGTCTACAATGCAGTCTTTCAAAAAATACCTCTTCAGAGAAAGGTTTCTTGGCCTGTGCTAATTTGAATTTTTTTTTTTATGATGAGTCTGCAAATTGGCTAGCAACCTCTGAGCAGTAGCTGCCCATTTCTGTGTCAACAGTTTGCTAGCATAGTTAGCATGCTTCATGGAAAAGTGGTGACTGATGTTGTATTGTTTGAAATCTGCAACTCTTTCTTGGCAATAAGACATACAACCACTGACCAGACTTTAGTGAAAAAATATTTATTGTCCACTCCTTATTATAACACTCTGCACTCACTGTTGACTTTTCTTTTCTTTGCACCACTCATTTTTATTGAAGGGCTCAAAGCCTTTGCCTTTCTACTTCACCTTTGTGGGAGGTGAAAGGTGACTCAAAGGTGAAGAACGGGAATGGACTACTCTAACAATGTCAATTGTGGCATCAATGGGCATTGGAGGAAAAAGGACAAAATTATATACTGATTATAATTTGGAACTAATATTTGACGAGCTGGAGAAAAAAACCCCAAAGGCCATATGTGGCTCATGGCTGTAGTTTGCCCATACATGTTCTAGAAGGTCCCTTTTTTGCTTCTAGAAAGACTTTATTTGGACCCATTTTGTCCCAAGGATTTCCAGGTTATAGCTGGAAGCTGAGACACTGGGCCCAGTTGTTGACAGAGCCAAGCAAATGAATAGCAAACAAATTAATTCAATTCAATTTTATTTATATCAGCGCCAAATCACAACAAACAGTCACTTCAAGGCACTTTATATTGTAAGGTAAAGACCCTATAATAATGAAATAAAGTTTAAGGAAGAAAATGAGTCAGTCACCAGCTGTTTTTTAAATCAAAAATTAAAAGTGTTATTTTAAAAAACTCAAAACCTTTGATAAAAGATAGCAGTTAAGATTAAATTAATAGTGCGCACAAAACTTCTGAAAATCATATTAATTTTGAAGCAACACGGCGGCGTAGAGAAAAGAGTCCCCACGCTTGTATGTGAAAGCATAAAAGCTGCTAAACTTACAAGCCATTGAAATGGCCCCGAAAAAAACCCCTGAATCTAATGGCTCCGGGGTGCTGTTTTGAGGGCATTGATGTTGACCTCCGTTTTGAAGAGGGCCAAACAAAGTGTCACATATCTTTAAAGCTCCGCTGTGGCCCGGGAGCTACAGTGCAAACAGAGCACAGTGCAAAGATAAAGCTCTTTGTTACCATGGAGATCAGGACAGCGGCCGACACTTGACAGGCGCATGGAACGAAGGTTGAAGGAGGAGGGGAAGGGTTGATTGACAATGAAAAAGGCGTGGTCAAATCCCGAGGTTTGTGCTCATTGGTCCAATTTGCATCACGTTGCCTGTTTGGAACCCAAATGAAACTGTCGCTTCGACCCACCCACCTCAGCCCAGCTTTCCTCTGCTGCTGCTGGACTGCTCCAAGTCTGTTTGGGCGCAGCGAGCCACCGTCCAGTGTAGAATATCAGGAGAAACACCGAGCGAGAACAGTCAGAAGGAGAAGCGAGGAAATAAGGTTTTCGATAAGGGTAAGGCCACATATATTTTGCTTCTTGGCGCAGGATGTCACGTTTCGTACGCACTTATAAACCTGTACAGGGTCACACACTGTGCGTGTTTATATGTGCGTCGGAACGCGTGAGGTTAATCGATAGCACAAGCGAAGGTCTACACGGGCCCCCGAGCAGCAGCAAGCATTTTTGTAGCTGACTTGCTAATGTCGATGTTAGTTTAA
Source organism: Pterophyllum scalare (assembly GCA_024447675.2). Classification (NCBI taxonomy): domain Eukaryota; kingdom Metazoa; phylum Chordata; class Actinopteri; order Cichliformes; family Cichlidae; genus Pterophyllum; species Pterophyllum scalare. The sequence continues at coordinate 19,516 of JAMQGT020012823.1, read as the reverse complement.
ACGCTAAGTTTAGTGTGAAGATCATCATATAGGAACAAAATGGGATTATTATTGTCAATTGTAATAATCCAAACTAAGCTAACGTTAGCTAGTTTTGTAATGGAATTCAGTGCCAGCAGGAAAGGAGGAAAATTACTTATGAATGAAACAGCGCATGAGCGAAACGTTTAAACGCAATGTTTTGGCCAACAATAACGCCCCCTTTCCCCCCCTTTCAGTGTCTGTAGGTGTAACTTTGACCAGTTTCATTCGAAATTCTGGGCAAAGTTAGCCAAGTGGTTAAACGAGGAACTGTGGCCCCTCAGGTCATGACATTTGGCACAAAGGAGGAGGTAGTTATGTTGACAAGTGAAGGTCAACACAGACGATGGCCCGGGGCCTTCTAAAGCTGCTTGGAATATTCTGTCCATCTAAGGGAAGTTAGCAGTGCTTCGGCAGTCATTTAGCATGAAGCACAAATCTCAGAGGTAGGAAAATAAGAACTATAATTACATTTAATATTAGCTGCAACAAATGGAGTATAAAATGACTGCGCACAGTGGTGGCAATGCATTATAATGTCCCACTGTAGACTTGTTTCAGCTCTGGAAAATTATTTTCCCTCTGCATATCTACACAAAAGGTTTGATCACTATCTCAGCAATTTAAAATAGTTATTCATGCCTTCATACACATATGAACTCCAGTGACATCCCATTCTTAATCCATAGGATTTAATGATATTGGCCCACCCAGCTTCAGTTGTTCTGGGAAGGCTTTCCACAAAGTTTAGAAGTGTTTTCATGGGAGTTTTTTACTATTCTTCCAGAAGTGCATTTGTGAGGTCAGATGCTGATGTTGAACAAGAAGGCCTGGCTCACAGTCTAGGCTCTAATTCATCCCAAAGGTGTTCTGTCAGGTTGAGGTCAGGACTCTATGCAAGCCAGTCAAGTTCTTCCACACCAAACTCGCTCATCCATGTTTTTATGGACCTTGCTTTGTGCACTGCCGTCCCCAAAGTGTTCCCACAAAGTTAGGAGCATGAAATTGTCTAAAATGTCTTGGTAAGCTGAAGCATTAAGAGTTCCTTACACTGGAACTAAGGGGCTGTGCCCATCTCTTGAAAAACAACGCCACACCATATAATCCCCCCTCTACCAAACTTTACATTTGGCACAGTGCAGTCAGACAAGTACTGTTCTCTTGGCAACCACTGAACCCAGACTCGACCATCAGATTGCCAGACAGAGAAGCGTGAGTCATCAGTCTAGAGTCCAGTGACGGCTTGCTTTACACGATATAATGCTTAGATGTAGCTGCTTGGCCATGGAAACCCATTCCAGGAAGCTCTCTGTGCACTGTTCTTGAGCTAAGCTGAAGGCCACATGAAGTTCGGCGGCCTGTAGTGATTGACTCTGCAGAAAGGTGGTGACCTCTTCACACTATGCACCACAGCATCCACTGATCCCTGCTTTGTCATTTTACATGGCCTACCACTTGTGACTGAGTTGCTGTTGTTCCCAGTCAGTTCCGCTTTGTTATAATACCACTAACAATTGACTGGAATATTTAGTAGAGAGGAAATTTCACGACTGGACATGTTACACAGGTCATATCACAGTACCACGCATTAATTCAATGAGCTCCTGAGAGCGACCCATTCTTTCATAAATGTTTGTAGAAGCAGTCCGCATGCCTGGGTGCTGGATTTTATAAACACGTGACCATAGAAGTGACTGGAATCCTGTAATTCAATAATTTGGTCGGATGAGTCAATATTTTTGGCAATATTTTTAGATGAAAGGGTAGAGTTATCACTAATGCTAACAAGCTTGATTAGCTAAGCTGCATTCATAAACTGCATGGTTACAATGCACAGACTCGCATATCATCTAATTACGGCTAAGTAATGGACTAATAAAAAATGTAATTTCACTCACCAAAACTAAAGCACAACTTCTTGGATGGTCTGTACCACATTGCAAGCCATGATATTTGGCAGATCCATGAAAAAATGCTGAGGTCCAGTTTAATGACTCAAAAGTAGTGGAACCTAGCAGACTTTCATGGGCTTTCCAGATGTGTTTGAACACTTGCCAAACATTGTGGCCTTAGGTCTAAAAAATTTGCCCCTCTCAGAGTTAAATTTGGCCATTTTATCATGGCAGTCAGTGGGGGCTGACTCCTGTTTGGAACCTCAAGTGGCAACTAGAGAAACTGCAGTTTTGTTTTGTTTTTTCTACTTCAATGTTAGCTTCATTTTTCAACTGTGGAGAATGCCTCTTAATGGTAGCCACACAGAGAAAGAATGAGAGCCTATTGCTATTGCAGTTGAAACACCCTCTCCATCATAATCTGGACACCAAAGAAAGCTGCAGCCATTAGTGGTAGTTTCACAGGTTTACCTAGATTACCTTTACAATTTCTCCTCAATAGATCTTGAACAAAGGTTGCATTCTTTCCAAGCTGCAGTTGTAATTTTGGCCCAAGTACTGAGAGTGTGAAGGCCCTATTGTATCTGCTCACTTTCTTTCTTTTTTGTTTTGTCAAATGAATTGGGTTTTTTTGGGGGCCTAAACATGATCAAAAAGTCATTAAATTTTGCATATGGATCAGGTCTGGTGAAAATGTATGTAGTATTTTAATGGTTTCGGACACAGGCCTTCCAAAGTGGCTCTATAGCACCTCCTAAAGACAAGACCCTATGCTGTGTTTCACGTACATATATGAAATTTGGCACACAGATTTAAAATGTCAACATGCAAAAAGTCCTTTTTGAGCGATGACCCACACCCAACAGGAAGTCTGCCATTTTTAATTAATTTGAAAAGGTACGAGGGCTGGAATTTGCTAAAATTGCCAAACGCCACCTATGGTTTTAATGGGATCAACTTAGTAATTGGTCAGTCTAAACTACAAGTATGGGGGAATCAAAATTGTGAAACTGTTGAGTTTTTCTTTGAAGAGCGTGGCCGTGGCGCCATGCCGAATTTTGATCATTCGCCATGCAATTTTAATTAGCTCTCTTTCACACATACATTATCCAATCTGGCCCAAGCTTCTCCAGTAGGATAAGGGTCCACCCCTGAACGCATCCATATGGCAATATTTAATAATTAATGATAGTCGCAACACCACCTAGTGGGAACAGAAAATGTCATGTTTTACACTTTGAGGTACAGCTTCCCGGTGGTTTATCAGAACCAGCTTAAATTTGGTCAGGAAAGCCTTAAGGAGTTGGTGTGACAATGTATCGAGAACTGTAAGTTTTTGTCAAAGGGTGTGACCCTGGCAGCATGGCAAATTTTGATGTTTTGCCATGAAGCATTAAATTACTGTAACTAAAAGCCACATTGTGTGATTTGCACGAAACTTCACTGGTATGATCAGTGTTCTGCTCCGAATAAATTGATACGCACATAGTCTGTAATGGGTAGAGCGCCACCTAGTGGCAAGAGAATGTCATATTTTATACTATGATGTACTGCTCCTCCCAGTTTTACCCCATTGACCCCAAAAGTCATCTAAATAAAAATCAGACGTTGATGATGATTCAGAGGGCTTTTTTCTAGCATTTTCAGGCATCATATTTGAACAAACTTGTCCTAGGGTGTTCAACTCTCTGTGACCAAAATCGGTCATTTAGACAAGTGGGCCATCAAATGTCGCCGAAGGTTTGCTAGAATATTACAGTGTTGCCATAGCAATGTTCTGATTTTGGGTCTCTTTTCAGTGGGGCCTTTATCTCCATTTTCAGGCCTTATACTTTGACTAACTTACAGATTTCGTGAGATCAACACGATATGCGGTGAGTCGATCTTAAGAACCTGATGATGTTAAATTGTGAAACGTTTGGGTTTTTGTCAAAGGGCGTTTGCGGCAGCACGCCAAATTTCAATCATTTGCCACAGGACACCAAATTGTCACATCTCAAATATACAGTGCCCAATTTGTCCCAAACTTCACACGTGCTTGCTGAGAGTGTGAGTCTGGACAAATCTACCAACATTGGGTCACCACCTAGTGGGAACAGGAAATCAGCAGTAGACTGATAATCATCATCCCATGAACATGAAGTTTTCATTGTTGGGTGCAGGGATTATATACAGCAGCATGACATGTAATTAGTGGGCACTTGCCAACACCACCTAGTGGGCATAAGAGATGTTCAGTGGCCACATAACACAACATCCAAGTAGTCTACTGGGCTAAAAACATTCAGGTGACCCCATGATGCTCCTGACCATAGCAACCACGAACTGTAGTGTGGCTCAACGTGCACCTGGGTGCGAGGGCCCTATCATTACTGCTTGCATCTTTAATTGAAATTATAATTGGATTAATCATTCAGCCAGTTAGCAGAACTACTACAGCCCCAGGCTTGATGTGTGGGCTGTTTATGTTTTATTCAAATCTTATTAATTTTCAAAAGTTCAGGTTATTAATGTACAGGGGGTTTGTGGTTAACTTGCCTTGTTGTGACCTTGGTTTAAAGGTTATTTTGTACCCAATTTGCATCTGTCCTGGACAAATGAACAGATGCAGACTATTGCTGTGTAAAACCTGAGAGTGGTCAAAACCTAAAGGGAGTGCATAATGATGATGACAGTAATATCAAACTATTAAATATAGACATGGGTATAGGTTTATCTTCCAGTGACTCTTCAAATTTTTTTTTAATTAGCAAACGCATTAATAAACTTCTCTATCAGTTTAGCTCATACAAACAAGTGACTGCACAGCATAAATTGAACACAACAGGTTCAGTGAAGAGGCTTATAGATTTTCTTCAAGGATACTGGGGTTAACTACAGGGAGAGCCATTCTTTATCCACTTAAAAGCATGACAAGCTGTTATAATGGAATAGAGCGACTCTGATAAAAACCTAAGATCACTCAGCCAGCTGGGAATAATCAGACAGAGTTAATAAGTTGCCTTTCATTGTCATAGATTACACCTGAGCTAATGCTGTTTATCAGGGTGTTATGAAAAAGCTGATTTGTTTAAATCACAAGAGATGAAAGCTGCACTTTGTTCCTATGTTTTGTTTAGAAATGTGCTCATTTGCATTTTAACCCTGTTGCAATTCATCTTTATCCACTTCTATCTATCTATCTATCTATCTATCTATCTATCTATCTATCTATCTATCTATCTATCTATCTATCTATCTATCTATCTATCTATCTATCTATCTATCTATCTATCTATCTATCTATCTATCTATCTATCTATATTTATTTTTGATAATCATGATCACAACACCTGGTGTATTTGCTCGTCTATCTTCATATGCATATGAAATTGAGTGACATCCCATTCTTAATCCATAGGGTTTAATATGATGTCGGCCCACCCTTTGCATAGCAGCTTGCAGTCTCTGCTCTAACTTATCCCAAAGGTGTTCTGTCAGGTTGAGGTCAGAACTCTTTGCAAGCTAGTCAAGTTCTTCCACACCAAACTCACTCATCCATGTCTTTATGGACCTGCTTTGTGCACTGCTGTGCAGTCCTGTTGGAACAGGAGGGAGCCATCCCCAAAGTGTTCCCACAAAGTTGGGAGCATGAAATTGTCCAAAAAGTCTTGGTGTGCTGAAGCATTACAAGTTCCTTACACTGGAACTAAGGGGCCAAGCTAGCTCCTAAAAAACAACCCCACACCGTAATTCCCCCTCCACCAAGCTTTACACTTAGCACAATGTAGTCAGACAAGTACCAGACTCATCCATCAGATTGCCAGATGGTGAAGCATGATTCGTCAGTGACGCCATTGCTTTACACCACTGCATCTGACGCTTTGCATTGCTCTTGGTAATGTAAGGCTTGGATGCAGCTACTCGGCAATGGAAACCCATTCCATGAAGCTCTCTACGCACCGTTCTTGAGCTAATCTGAAGGCCACATGAAGTTTGGAGGTCTGTAGTGATTGACTCTGTAGAAAGTTGATGACCTCTACTTACTTTGTGTCTCATGACCCTGCTCTGTGATTTTTGTTGGGTTTTTTTTTTTGCGTGGCCTATCACTTTGTGGCTGAGTTGCTGTCAATCCCATTGTATTCCTGTTGTTACCAGGGAAAGTTATATTACCAGTATTGGCATCTGTATGGAAAAAAAAAAACTCAATATGTTGTCCACATCCAACCGCACCCTTCAGTACAGCATTTTGCATAGTAGCTTTCAAAAGATCCACCTGAGAAAAAATGCCAGAACATATGACTTATAGACCTCATAAGTGATTGTCGATACTTGGTAGCTTTCACATTGTTATCAGTACAGGTGCAAATAAAGTAATGATTATTTACTTGTTTATTGGCACCCGTGCCTCTGGGAGTCTGTCGCCCATTTTCCTAACTGCTTATTCAGTTCGGGGTTATATGGGGGCTGGAGCTGACATGGGATAAATGGTCTGCGTTAAAAATAGATGACAAATCAAGTCAGATACTCCTGACACATTGATGACCTTAACATGCGTCTCAGGGACCATGCACAGGTGTGCAGATTATTAGGTTGGCCTTTGTGTCTGCAGTAATTCATTTTAACAGTATAAACACTGACTGCAACTTTCTGTCAGAATGTGGCACATTTTTTTTTCCATCATTTTGAACACTATGTCCTATGTAATAAATAAACCCTATGTAATAAGTTAAATGCACACAGTTATCCATTGGATAAGCTGTAATTTTGATGTCTTTCTGGTTCACTGCTGGCATTGATATATATTTAAAGAACTTGTTCCTGAGAGCAAAGAAGCACCACATTTCTGTGTGCTGCTGCTCATCTCTGCTCATACCTGACCCAGTTTTTTTTTCTTCCTTTTCTTTTCTCCTTGCTGGTGTGAAAGACGCCTGAGAGTGATGCCCGAGAGACTGCTTTGATAGAATAGTGGGGATTGAAGTGCAGTGCTAATCTGGAAGCTTTGCCAGAACTATTTAATGGTGATATTTATAGATCAGAGAGAATCTTTCATTTCTCTGTCAGTGCTGCTGCCCCTTCTCAGTCTGACTGTACGCCTTTTCTGTCTGCTTCTGTCGTGTTTATTTTGAGAAGCATTAACAGTCTCAGACATTTTTAGCATCAAGTGGAGCATTTTACACCTTACAGACTTAGCCCTTACTAAATGAAGGAATAAGGCCAAGGGCCTCCCTGGAAAGCGAAGTGAAAGTGTTTTGTATCTTCACAGCGTGAGCCTACATGTGCTGGAACCGCACACACGCTCTGCACACTTAGCCTGGAAAGCAGCCAGAGCCTCTTTGTGCTGGTCTACTCAGCTGTGGAAGGCAAGGTCCACGGTCGAATCAGAATCAGATGGCTCAATTACGGTTCCATGGCCAGTCTTTCCTTGGGATCAGAGGGTATCACTGTCTTACACACTTTAACAAAGGCCGTGGCCTGCTTGCTCTGTTTGGACAGGCCCCATCAGCTATCATCAGCCTCAGGGGATTCCCCCTGCATCACGAGAGTCCTCCAAGGAAATGCTGCTTTTTCAGAACGAATGATCTTGACACTGACTTTAGGGTCATTTCATGAAAAGATCAGTGAAATCTGAGACCCTCTGTAGTTCAGGTCCTTCAGCAAGGTAGAATTGGAATAGAGAAAAACTGCTTCAGGACCTAATGTTGTTTGAGTAAGCTGCCTACCCCACACAGTGATGTGACCCTGTAACATTTACCCTCAAGAAAACCGATAATGTCCAGGGAACCATTTTTTATTCCTGCTATTCCACATCATAGATATTAAATTGGTGCAGTTTTGGTATTGATACTATGACATATCCCATGATATTGAAGCTCATAGCTCTTGTAGAAAAAAGATCATTCTGAACAGAAATCAGATTTTGACTTTGGACTGTGACTTAAGTGGCTTTTTTTTTAAAAAATCTGAAAAAGCTTAACATGGCTTTCTCCTGTACTTATGAAATTATCCATCCATCCATCCATCCATATGATTGCTCAAAAATGCTGGAAATGTTTAGATTCATCCCATTTACTTTGAGGGTATGTAACATGGAAAATATTCCTAGTTTTGACTTTAGTGACATTTAATACACTAAAGTTATTTTTGGTTTTTTTTTGCAAACTGTCAAATAGGAGGCACTGCCCTTTTCCCCCTTTCCTCCTCCTCCCATTTGGTCATGGAGTAACCCAATAATTGAAATAAATAGGTCTGACCCTCTGATCATCATAGTTTTGACTCAGTTTTCTCTGACTTGCCACAGTTCTGTTGTGGAAAGGTCTATAACCAAACATTTTACACTAAAATGTAGCCATCCTGAGTACTAAGTATTTTTATCACTTTATTATTTTATACCTTTCCATTTATTTTTAGGACAGCAGGAATTTGCGTTGCGTGAATCACTTTCAGACGACAATGGAAAAAAAATAATTAAATGATTCTGTGAAGTGTGTTATAATAGCTGCAGCTATCGATTATTTTAGTAATCGAGTATTCTATCGATTATTACATCGATTACTCGAGTAATCAGTATAAGAAGTACTTTTTTTGTAATAACAGTTCATCTGCATATTCTAACTTACTGTACTGCAGTTTTTTGCTGTGTGAAACAAACAGCTACAAAGTTCTCTTTTTCTTCACTTGCTGATCAGGTGCTTGATGAAGGACCTCCTCCTGTTTCCCAGTAAAGATTTAATGGTGGTTACGGGGAAAAAAAAAAGGTTCTGTTTTGCAAGCTAGAAAAATGGTTACGTTGCTCCACCTGAGCTTGCTGTCTCTATAACGGCTCCGCCTCTTTTCGCATGCACAGACACACTGCACGTAAAACAGCTGCTATTAGTGTTTTTGTTGAAAAACTGGGGAGCTGCATGAGCATAATGTTGTAATGCTTTGGATTCTCCTAAATACACTTGTACTGTAGGTCTATTTTTAGTCTCTTACCAGGGATTAAAGTATAAAAAATATTTTGACGGGGAAGGGGTCCTTCCGGTACTGAACAATCGCTAGTGCTAATAGCGGCGCTCGCTAGCAAACTGTGGTTATAGCGATCCATTCTGGGAGCTGAAGTCGAGGAAAAAAATAACAGCTGAAATTCTCACCACAGCGAGCACAACACACACAGCAGAGGGCGGTGGAGGCATGGAAAAAAAACCTGTCAGCGATGATCCACTCAATGTTAACGGGAATCTGTTGTAGCGACAGAGAACTTTTAGAATCTGACGCTAATGTGGGTTAACGCTCCACTTACACGGCGACACCTGAACGCTGCAGAGTTTAAACAAAGCATCGGAGCAACAAATTTGCTTTGAGGATTTTTTTTATAATCAAATTATTTGAGTTACTCGAGGGATAGTTGCAGCGCTAGTTATAATAGATTCCACTTGTATTGTTAAACAGACTTTAGGGAGCACTGATATCAGATAGGGGGGGTAAAAAAGATACAACTGTTTGGCAATTTCATAGTTTTTAGAGATGAAATGTAGCGTTACATGTCTCATGTCAAAATTGAGGAAGTAGGGTTTTATTAATTCTTTAAATATTTGATGTTTTCTTTTTTTTTTTTTATTTAAGATAGTGAAGTCATTTAAAATTCAGTAAGTTGTCAAGTGAATTTGAACAGATTTATTTTCACATGGCTTCAGAGAAAGGTAAAAAAATTCAAATGTTTCACACAGTGAAGCTGTCTTAATTTTGCAGTATGGCATGTATGGTGTGAAGCTATGTTCTGTACCTTTGGAATCCAGTAATAGGTAATTAGGAGGTCACTCCCAAGCTTTTCTAAGCTGTGGTTTTAGCAGAAATTCAGTTCTTAATTTTTCCACATGATTAGATCAAGTAAATTTCACTTGCTTTGCTGTTAACCCTCTGACGTCTAGGGTATAATTGGCCGTTTTTGACTACTTTTGAGTTTACCTTCATATTTCACCTTAAAAATTGTTTACCTCACCTTGTTACCATTTTTAAAGTAAAAGTCTTGACTCATGAAGACAGACATGGCCAAAACCATCCATGGAATATGTTATTTTTTCTGTTTAATGAACCATTTAGAGTCGTTTCTGTTTGGTTTTCAGTTGTTCATATACTGTAGAAACCACCATTATTCATTTCAAATTCGTGGGACAGATAAGAAATATGCAGTCTATTTTCAAATGTTCTAGTACACTCACTGGCAATATCTTTGATGTAGGAATCCAAAAAATGTCTCATCTGATGCTGAGATCACTTATTTTGCTCCCCTGAGGACCTTGTTAGGCATCATTGTTCTTGGAATTGATAATGAGCTTTGAATGTACTTTTTTGAGTTTTTTTCTTGCTGAACCACCCTTTATGCCTGCCTTCATTGTGACCCCTTTGTTTTTGATAGCAGTCTGGGAGCCTGAGCTTTTGGATGTTGAGCTCCATCGTCAAAGAGCTTGTATCACACTGAGCCCCCCCCACACTGCAGAGCTCTGTTAGCCAAGTATGAGACTCCAGGCTTGCACTTCTGGATGCACTGCCAGCTAATCTATATGCTAATGAGAAGATGATAATCAATGAGGTTCACGCGTGGTTGGCCCCAATCAATACTATATTGCACCAGCAAATGACTAAAATGGCCACATTTCATACAGCCAGACAGTTGGGTGGTGTGTTAATGTTGTGGGGCAGAGCATAAGTATGCCATTATCCTTTGGTTTTATCGTCCCAATTCCATGCAAATTAATTCTGTTGTCATTAAAGAGAGGATTTGAATTCAACTGCAAAGATCTCTCATTTCATTTTTATGAGGGTTTTGCTGTTTTTTCTTTTTGTTTTGTATTTCATTTCAGTAACTGCTATGGAAAGGTGTTTTGGTGCTTTCCTGCTGTGACTGGCATGCCCCTCCATAGTTTCTCATTTATTCTATCATTATTTGGGTTCAGGTTTTAAATGTGTTACTTCAGCAGGATTGGAGAACATTTTAAGATTTTGTCTGCAGGGGTATAATGGTTAGCACTGTTGCCTCACTGCAAGAAGGTCTTGAGTTCATGACTCTGCATGTTCTCCCTGTACCGGTGTGGATACTGTCCAAGTATTTCAGCTTCCTGCCACAGTCCAAAGACATGGATGTTTGGTTAATTGGTGACTCCTGGTATGAATGTGAGTGTGAATGGTTGTCTCTCTTACTGGACTCTTGCCCTTTGACAGCTGGGAAAGGCTCCAGGGGGCAGCAGTCTAAGCAGAGATGCCCAGACCTCTCTCTCCCTGGCCACCTCCTCCAGGGCACACTGAGGTATTCCCAACCCAGCCAAGAGATTTAGTCTCTCCTGTGTGTCCTGGGTCTCCTCCCCAGTGACATGCCTGGAACACTACATCCTTGCCAGACAAACAGACAGACAAAACTGCAGCCAAGGGAACGTCTGGGATGATCGCAACCGCAACACGAGTGTGCAATATGTGACCCGATCTGGGAAAACAAGTTGCAGGGACTAATTGTTGGCTACCAGTGATTAATGATGATATCACTCATAGCCAGTAATAGTGCTCAAAACATGTAAGCGATCTCTCCTTTGTTGCTAAGAACATCCCGTTAACCTGGAAATGACCTGCAATACAGCGCTGATTCATATGTTATTTGCCTTTGCCAGATCGGGAAGCATATATTGAAGACATGCTTTTCTAAGCTTGTTATCGATATAGAAATTTTAGGCATTTTGAGAGTGATTCTTTTCGGAAGGATTTACATATTTGGTGCCGGGGTACTTATAGTGTACACCATAATTTTTTAAAAACTATGCCTAAAGACATTGCAGATGAAGAGCGCCACTAAAAAGTTGCAGTGGTTGATAATGACAGCTGAATAGTTTGAGCTTGTTTCAGGAAAACAAAAAGGAGAGGACACAGCAGCATGTCAAAAATACAAGAGCCTCATCCAACCCAGAAACTGGTTTTCAGCTATGTTTCACTCCTAATAAGAGATAAATTTAGTAGATCGCAAATCAATTGTTTTTTTGTTTGTTTGTTTTCATTATGAAGATGCACTGGCACTTTTTTAAAAGCAAAGCATCTTACATTACAAGGAACAATCACCCATTCATACAGCACTTAATTTTCTGCACCTTTATCTATTGTATAGCCACACCTATGGCCAATCTAGAACCATCAGTTAACCTGAAATACTCATCTTCATCTAGCATCAGGAACTCTGATTGTAGCTCTGCTAGTGAGATGGTGGATTAGATTTTTCAGCCTGACCTCAAGTCACCGCTCCAGTGTTAAGGAAAATTGGCCTGTTGCAAACTGCAGATTATTTGTGGAAATTGTGCTGCAGACCTGAAGTGAAAACTGAAACACTGGAAAGGGAATGAAGCCTTGAGTCTTCCGCTGTTCGAGTCTAGACTAAGCAAAGGGAAAGAAGAGGGTGGGTCCATTTAGGGTTATTATATAATGAAATGCCTCATTATCTTGGATTCATAGCTTTTTAAAAATTATTTAGGTATTGTTAAGAGTCATGTTGGGGTCTGTATCCTTTGAAAAAGAATAAAATAAAAAAATCTGTATTCAGGAAGCATCAGAGGGGGAGGGGAGATTTAAATCATTACCATCATCTTCATTAAAGAGGATCCTGTTGTCCAATCAGAATTCACCTCTGCATGGGGATTCCATAAGCACCCCGTTGGCTGTCGCTAGGATACCACATAATCAGGAGGCAGGCTGTGGCCTGGTTGGTGGACTTGGTTGTTGATGCTGGGACGACGAGCTCGCAGTGTGTTGGGGGTAGACGAGAGGGGCTGGGGGTTTGGAGACAGCACAGAAACACCCTTGCACGCGCTCACTTATTCACTCAATCAGCCAGCCAGGCAGCCAGCCACTCACTCAGGCAGACAAAGAGGAGCAGCATCCTGCAGGAGGACAGCACGCTCCCCGGGGGATGGGGCATCATACCCCTGCATCACGTTGGGGGTGTCGGAGGAGGTAGGAACACCAGGGTTAGGGGGCTTTGTCTCAGAAGCAGAGTACCCCTCCACACACACACACATACACACATATATAAACATACACAGAGGCAGGCATTTCTCTGTGGATCTTCTGGCTATTAAAGCTATTTATCACAGATCAATCGATTAGTGCAGCTGACAAATGTGTTCTTGTGGTATTTTTAATGTGGGTCATCAGAGTTGTATGGACACTGGAGGTTCCTGCACTTCCTTACTGTGATGTAAGCTCTGTAGAGACAGCCAGTCTGTCTGACAGTCTCTTAATGGCTCTCAGTGTTCTGCTGGATATGCAAAACGGATCATGCGCAAATCTGTGAGTTCTTGTGGTCTTGTAATGCCAGCATGAATAGATCAATATGCCCCAACAGCACTTAAATTACACTGTTGTAGTGCTGACTGGCTCTTTGCACTGTGTTACAGGCTGTTGGTGCTGCTTTGATGTTCTCTAAAACCAGCTGAATACCACTTTTCATGGGTGCAAGGGTTCTCAATGAAACCAACTCAAAGCCAGATTTTTAGATGTAACAATGTGGAAGTGGGATTTGGAGTTGGGGGGCAGGGGGGTGTTCTCAATGTCCCCATCTTACTGATTGATGGGTGACTCCTCTCAGAGGGACATGGGTTGTAGGGATCATTACCAGAGGGGATTCCCTCCCCTCTCGCCACATAAGGAGGCAATGGGAAGCAGACTGTGGGATGTAGGTTAATGACGGCGTACAGACAAGCAGGCTTTGGCAGCAGTGGTGCTTTGTTTACAACCTGGACCCCGCTCTCCCTCATTGCATTTCATTTTTTTAGCCACAAATATGAGGATTTGGATCAACGACGGGCACTGTTGAATGGAAAAATATAGGTCTAAAGGTCTAAAGATTTCATGTAGGAAATCTTGGAATTTATATTATTGTTTTGTTTTTTCCATTTTCATCCAGCTTAAATTGGGATTGTTATCCTTAGGCTTACTTCATGCAGTGACCCCCTTCTTTACTCTAATGCTATTAATTTGTCAGATTAATTCATAAAAGCATATTTAATCAAAACTTGTACTGCACTTAATTCAACTGTTTGCTGCTTTTCTTATTATGCAGCTAAAGTTCTTGATTAAAACATGCAGTTCTCAAAGTAAAAGTTAAAAAAAAACTCTTTATACTCACTCATTTGTTCAAATATTTTTAGAGCCTTTTGTGGGCTGTTCTGCTTTTGCCATTTTAAGGAATAGCATGTGGTTTAGTGAGATTGCAGATTGTTTCCAAGTCTCCTTTGTAGCCTAAGTGGGCTGTAGAGCTTTGCTTTGGCTCCTAATCTGCTCAATAGAATAATGAGTAGGAGGAGGAAATAGTTTAAGAATTGCAGCGTGGCAGCAGCATTGCTCCTTATTTAATTACTTCCATCACACCCTCTTTCCACTCCAGTCCATTTAAAATACTCAACCTGCTCACTCAACCCTCACCTCTCACTTGCTCTTTTCGCTTTGTAGCTGCTGTAACTTAATGTGAACCTGCATAACCTGAAGGCTAGAAATTCCTCCCACCTTCCCCCTGTCTAACTCTTATAGTGAGTGATATTCTTTTGGAATCCCCCATCAAACACACTCATTAATCTCATTCTAGACACCAGTCAGGATCTTAATGAGTTCAGATTCTTTTCTCTTTGTGAATGCTTTTTTTTTTTTTAAACTTGTGAACTTTATTTGTTTAAACAAAGTAATCTTTGTAATTTTTGATTCCACCAAGGAGTGATGCTTTCACTTCTCACTTTTTATCACCTGCCATGCTGAAATCTCCTCCATCTCATCCTTCTGGAGAGCTCTGAACCTTTTTCCTTCTGTGCTAATGGATAGCAGAGCACCAGGGGACCAAGCCTAAAAAGGCTTTTATGGAAGGAGCCTAAATCATTTCTCCTCATTCTCGTGATTGACTAGATGAAATTGATTCAGATGTCTTAAATGGATTAAAGTTGAATGACAGGCTATTTTGTCCATTGTTTGGTTTTGGATGCATTGTGTCTCAAACAGCATTTCTTTTCTTTTCTTTCTTTCTTTCTTTTTTTTTTGCATTTCACACCGGTGGTTCTTAAAACTATCTTTTTTTTCACATTTAATTTAGGCTTCCAGTGTCTGCTTACCCCTTACATTTATTCTAAATTCAGTGGATTTCACTTTTGTCTGTATTTGTACATGAAGCAGACAGAAGAGTGGTTTTCGAGCTGGTGCTTGTATCCTGCATTATTCCTTTCACGTGGTCAGATGGCATATTTTCCTATGAGAACAGCAGGTAGAGAGATCCTTGTGCATGTTTTGTATCTTGTGCTGAATTTATGTAACTTAACTAGTTTGTCTCCATTTATTGAATGGATAGACAGAAAGTATTTAAACTATGAGATGAAAACTCCCATTTTGGAAGAGAAAACAAAGGGCTTCTAAAATGTCTGAAACTAAATAAATACAGTGACATAAGGGGCTGTTACATAACCCAGTAGCAACAAAATGAAAGTAATTCCCCCCCCAAAATTTTTATTCTTGTCATTTTGTGTGAAAACGAGTGCTCAGTGTCAGCTCAAAAGTTGGGAACCACTTGGAAATTCTCGTTTTCTATGGAAACACACATGAAATTAGTCTGAATAGGAAGTGTAGTAAATGAATAGGACATGCTGACATTGTCAGAGTTAGAAATAATGATTTTAATGGAAAATGATGAACATGTTTGTCAAACTTTGCCTTCACCGAAAACACCATTTGCAGCAATTACAGGCCTGGCAGACCTTAGGCATTCAAGCTGTCAATTCTTCAAGGTAATCTGATGAGATTTCACCCCATGCTTCCTGGAGAATCTTCTACAAGATCGATTGGCTTGATGGAGTCTTCCTCCATACTATACAGTCAGCCTGCTCCCACAACAGCTCAACAGGGTTCAGATCTGGAGACTGCTGGCCACTTCATCACAGTCAGAATTCTGGCTGACTGCTTATCTTGAAATATTTCTGACACATTTCTGAGGTGTGTTTTGGGTAATTATCCTGTTGTAGCTAGCATGAAATTGGCCCCAATCAAGTGCTGTCTAAAGGGTATGGCATGGTGTTGCAAAATCCTTTGATTAGCTTTCCTTCCTCAAAATACAAATCTCCTAGTTTACCACCTTCAAAGCACCCCATGCCCATCACACTGTCTCCACCGTGCTCGACTGATGGTATTAAGCACTGTTCTAACATCTTTTTATATGTTCTGCATCTCACAAATTTTCTTCTGTTTGATCCGAAGACCTCAAACTTTGAATCTTCCAGTGTCCAATGTCTGTGCTGTTTTGCTCATCTCAATCTTTTCTTTTCGTTGGCCAGTCTGAGATATGGCTTTTTTCTTTGCAATTTTGCCATTAAGTCCAACATCCTGAAGTTGCCTCTTCACTGCTGATGCTGACACTGGTGTTTGACGGGTACTATCTAGGGCAGCTGCCAGTTGACGGCTTTCTTACATCAGTAGAGTTCTGACAGTGTTGTATCTCGTGTGCGTGTGTTTGTGTGAATCTTTAAGTGTGCTTGTGGATGAATTTGTGGTTTTAAAGCGAGCGTGTCAGCATTCTCAGAACTGAGGTTTGTCCTGTGCTTTGATGCAACATTTCCTGCTGCAGAAAGCAGGTGTTCTGATGTTAATGATTAATGTTTATAATAATTCGGTGTACAACCCAACAGCCCAAGGTCAGCGGCTCAGTTTTACTGTCCTACAAAAAAAAGCTTTTTGTTTAGTTTTTTTTTTATATTAATACAATTTCATATAATGTATTTATATGAATCAAAATCTGTAAAATAATTGAAAAACCTTGAAATAAATATGGTCTGAGTCCACCCGTGCCCCCCCCCCAGACTCACCCCTGCTTGTTCCAGGTATCACTGCCATATAAAGCAGGACAGCAGCCAACAGCCTTGAGGAAACTGCCTGATTTAAACATCGTATCAGACCAAGTTAACAGTTCATCTGCGTATTTTATTTTAAATTCTGTATCACTACTCTAGATTTTTCACTGCGTAAACCGAACAGTGGATAGGAGCAGCTACCAAGTTCGCTTTTCTTCACATCGGCGCCTGTTAATCAGGCGGTTTGAAGCAGCACTCCTTCCAGCTTTTTCCTGAAAAGGTTTGAGTATTGATTACAGGAACAAGCGCTGCTGTTTTGGACTCTAGAAAAACATTTTCTTTCACTCCACCTGAGCTCACCATCTCAGTAACGGCACCACCTCTTTGCACTTCGCCCAGTGTGTAGACAGACTCCGGTTCCATGTTAATGTATGTTGGCATTGTCGCTGCTGCTGTTGTGTTATCAGTTTTCTTCTTTGAAGAACTAGGGGCTGCATGGCCTAAACGCTGTAATGCTTCTTATGCACGCGATGCAAAAATTGACATCAAATATTTTCTTTGAACAGCTTTACTTCTTGCTCATTATTTTGTAGAAAGATTTGACTTAATTTGATTAAGCCTTTTTGGGTCTTTGATAATTTGAGCCTAATTTGCATTTTGGTGACAGGGCGATGCAGTAATTAGTGCTTACTTTTTTTAAAAATTGCTCTAAATGGTTTATGGCACACATGTCAAACTCAAGACCCAGGGGTTGAATCCATTTCTTTGCTAGTGTTAATCTGACCCGCCAATCAGTTCAGCCCGATCAGGAAAACTGCCTAGTTAGTGGTTTATAGGGTTTTATGTGCTGGACTCTATGAAGCATTTAAACTAAATTCTCAAAGCTCTTTTCTCCAGAATTTCCCAGAACATTAGATTAAAACAATCTGTGTTGCTTCCTTGTTATGATGATCCTGATGTCGGTCTTAGTTTCTGCTCCAAGTCAGTTCTGTTCTCACTAACAAACCTAACTCAAAATTGAGAAAATAACTTGAAATTTAGTTATGTTGAAATATTTTCCTCATGTGTTCCCACTTCTTTTTTTCTTTTTCTTTTTTTTTTCTTCTTCTTCTTCTTATAGGCACAGGAGAGCCATTCAGAAGAGCCGGGGGGTCAAAGGTGAAAAGAGCAGAGGGCACCATGGAGAGTGAGCCGGGGGCCCCTGCTTCCACTGCCAGCAGTACTGGGACCACCACAGCCACCACCACCACTTCCACCACCAATTCCTCCAGCACCACCGCTGTCAGCAGCAGTAGTAGTACCTCTAACACTACTACTTCTTCTACTACTACTACTACTTCTACCACTTCCACTAGCAGTAGTAATAGTAGCAGCAGCAGTAGTAACACTAGCAGTACTTCCAGTAGTAGTACGACAGCAGGAAGACAGGCAGTGCCTCAGATATCTGTTTACAGTGGAATACCTGACCGACAAACAGTGCAGGTGAGTGTTGTAATAAAATGGCTGAGCTGAAGTTGAGGTGAGGTGTGTAACGTGCTGACACTGTGACCTTATAGTAGGACACTCTTTGATCTGCTGCCCTCTGTTGGTGTTTATAAAGTGACGTACGAGCTGCTGGCTTCTACAATGAAAATTATTTTTGATGATGCATCTTTGAGAAGGAGAATGAAGGACATTCATGAGAAGGCGGAATTTGTCTTCCCAGTGAAGGATCTCAAATGAGCAGTAATTTTGCAGGGTGTCTCTGAGGCAGGAATTCTTTCTGTGCTTTGGTGCGTTTGACCCCGTGCCCTCAGGGTAAACCTCTACACAGGCTTAGCCTTCCTCTCAATAAGGTCCACTCCACTTTGAGTGCTGATGCTTTGACAGCAGGGTTTTTGTTAGGTTGAGCCCTTCTTTTCTTGCACTCAGCATGCTGACAATCACAAGGCAAACACTATTGTCACTGAGCAGTGCTCTGAGCATAAAGGCTGCTGGAAATGAATTCATGCATGTATTCCGTCTTTACTAATTGTGCCCTCTTTCCACATGATGTGGGTCCGGATGCTTCTGTGACACCATTCACTGCAGGTCAATAGCCCCTGTAGTTAGTCGGAAACATGGCAGAGGGCACTCGCAGAGGTGGTTTAGCTCTGTTGGTTCTGGGACATGCTTTGGACCTTTGTCGGACATTGAGGAAATGGGATCATTTGCCTGTGTGCTTGCAGTAATTAGAGGTTTTGAACCCCTGACTATTTGGAATTCTGTCTCCTGATCAGTCTGTCAAATAGGCAGTGATACAACAATTTCTGATTTCAGTACATTTTGATTGTGCCATGTTTAGGATTGGATATTGCAAACTAATGACTATTGATTAATGGAGAAAGATCAGCTATTTGGTCTGTAAAACTTTAGGAAACACTATTAAGGTCAGATTTTTTTATGATAAAATACATTTTTGTCTTTTTTTTGTTTGCCCAGTCAGCTTTCTTTCAGTTCATGATGTAACAAAAGGCAGCAAAGCTTGACATTTAAAATGAAATCATCAAAATGTGTCGTGTTTTTGACAGTAGAGCTCAGATTGACTTAGATGGTCATTTCAGCTCTAAATAAAACTGATGAAAATGTATAAAATAATTATTAGGGATGCTCATATATTGTCTGAATATCTTTTTATATCACAAATGTTTTACATTGGCTAAAAAAACTGAAGAGCTGAGCAACCTTTTTATAATAATTTTTATAAAATAGTTTGGTGGCCAGTCATGAAAGTCCAGTTATTTCAAATAAATTAGCAAAAACAAAACA